>JAZGTK010009320.1:0-17374 GCA_036877625.1 Ambastaia sidthimunki | reverse complement strand
TTATATACACAGATGAGACAAAGAGCCATAAAACCTATGGGTGGTTTAGGGTTTAGGTGGCCAGTTTCTCGTGGCCTAAAGGGCCCCTGCTGAGATAGGGAAGCGCACACCCATACCAGAAGAGTGGATTATCCCTTATGTTTTCACCCTCTAATATATTCCATCCCATAGTCATAGAAATTAGACCTTTATACTCATCACACCATGACCTTTAAAATGATACTAAACATGGAAATGAAATCTTGATAACATCACAAGTTATACATAACATGCTCAGTAAATGTCCTGTGATCAGAACCTAGGGAAAGGTATGCAGAGGGGGGAAGAAAAGAGATTGTAAAGGGGTCAACCTGTGGTCACCCCCTGGGTATCTACACCTGAGAAACTTTAGTGTTTTATGATGCGTTCCTGCAGACAAACTGGTGCCAGCTGCCTTACAAGGGACAGAAAGGGAACAGCTTTGTTACATCTATAACCTCCGTTCCCTGATGAAAGAAACGAGACATTGTGTCCCTCTTGCCACAAGGCTAAACTGACCACTGACAGACCGTCTTGGATCCTCAGTACAAATCTGAATGAGTGGTGCATGCTGTCTCCCTTTTATACCTGGATGCCCGCGGCAGGGACTGGCATGCAAATTCTTGAGTACAACCCTAAAGGTGTTCGATTTTGCTGATACAGAATCCCACTTGTTACACACCAAATCAGTAAATATATGGATATGAAGTATTGACTTCAGTTGTAAATATTTAATGATTAAGTAAGAAGAAAGAGAGAATAGACTGACGTAAAGCTACACTTTGTAGGAACTTGCTATGCAGGAAATTGATTGGCTGCACTACAGTTAATTATCTGTTTATTAAATTTGACCACAGAATGACAAAATTACCTAAACCAGAATCTAGTATTCCAGGAAACCTTGCATTAAATTGTGTATTATTTAAAAGACAAACAAGTGAAATTTGCATTTCTTCCCACACCTTTACAAAGACAAATATTTTTCTGTGGTGCAACAGAGCATGTCTCAGCTGTAAGCCATTTTCAGAAAGCTCTAGAGAGGAATGCCACCCACTCTGTCTTTTAATCAATCAGTCTCTTTTATATGCTTTGATGTATTGTAGAAAGCCTGCCCTACACTTTACTCAGTGCGGTGGAGGTTCATTTCTTTCACTGCGTGACTACAGCTCTCTCTTGATGTTCAAGTTTAAGTTCTTCAGGATCAGCTGTTGTTTTAGTATAGAAGAAACAAACATGTTATTCTATTTCCTTTGGCATATAAAGGCATGTTAACAATAAGAATGATTTAATCACTGGAGGTCACCTTAAAGTAGGTGTAGTATTGGTTGCTTGGTGTTGCTGTGGTAACGGGTGACAGATCAGAGTGCACTTTCATTGGTTGTTACTGCAATGCACCATTGAAAATTTACAAATTAATTTAACGTTTATTTTTATTGAATGAAGAATTAATTTCTTTCACTCCAAATAGTCATCAGCGTCTTAAAGTCAGTGTAAAAACAAAACTGACTATAAACTGCTGTGACATCACACAATGTAGAGTGTGTTTCACAGTTTACATATTAAATTCTAGCTACTTTCTAGAATTTAAGTAATTCTAAAAACACCATATTTCCAGTTAACAGCCTCAGCTCTACGTTGCCACAAATGGTTCAGTTCAATTCACAGGGTCACTGCAGTGTTCACTGCTGTCTACACACTCAGCAGGGGATGTTTAAAGTTCACTTCATCTGACAAAATGCGTTAATTTGGGATATCCTGCAAACTGATCAAACCTAGACAACACTTAAGTTGCACAGATCATCATACTTTGTATACACACGTCAAAACCCTACATCCAGTAACTGTTATTGTAACAGATGCTCAGACACAAGATGATCCATGTGCAGCTTTCATTACACAAAACACAATGTGAAACAGGCAAGGGTCAAAAACACAGCAAACAGGGGCAACGTGGATAATCCAAAACGTAAACAATACCAGGCAAGGGGTCAGGGCAGGCAGCAAATGAAAAGGCAGTCCAAAAACACAAACCAGAACCCAGAAACCACAGGAGAGAATGCCCAGACACATTAGCCAGGACAAAACGAGACTTCACCCAGAGCAGCGGCACAGGTGAGCTTATATTTAGTCTTTAATGAGTATAATGGCCACCACCTGTGGCGGGCGTGGTCCCAGCATGGGGTTCTGGGTAATGTAGTTTGTGACAGTTATATGCGTTTCAATCAATTTACAATGTGTCTTGGTAACATTGTAGTAGTCACACTACTGTATCTTGTGCACTTTTTACTCATGCACAACTACTTAGTAAACAATTCTGAGATTAATTAAGCTGCTATAGGATGATTGGAACACATACTAGTATATAGTCATGCACTTATTCTTTACCCATGAGATCATATAATGGTTTGGCTTTTATTACCAATCCTATTCTCATTTAATGCATTAGTGCTCATCAGCTAAAAACATGAAGCCCCAGTGATATAACTACCAAATCTCTGGTAAGCTGTGCAACGTCATGTATCAACTAGAAAAGAAACACATGCTTATTTGGGTCCTTCACACATCTTATTCTTGTCTAATGGGTCAGGGCTTTGTTTAAGAACGAACTATTGTTATCTTTAATGACACTATAAAACTGGTAGTAAATAATGACAGAATTTTTGGGTGAGCTGTCTCTTAAAGAGTTTCTCTGATCTGTATGTGGCTTGTGATCTTTTATTTTTATTGCATGACATTCAAATATCAGAGATTTAGTTAATTTCTAGCAATAAACTAATATGAATCATCTATAATCATTACTGTCACATCAGCGAGTGATTTCAATGCATGTTATGATGTAATAGTTGCATGTCTGCCTACAATAGTTTTACAATGGAACAGACCAAAAGTTAAGTTGTTGCAGTGTTGACAATAAAATGCCAATAAAATCTGATATATATGATATTTACAAGAACTTAAATAGCATCAAACCAGCTTAACTTAACACCATTTAGGCAGAAGAAACTGCATTCAAACATCATTGTTTTCTACCTGTAAATTGTCACTACAATTTAAATTAAATATGCTGAAGCTTGAGGGACATTTTGCAGGTAAGAAAATACTAACGCAATTTTCATTTCACTTTTTGTCTGTTGAAAAGCCAAATGAAAGATTGAAATTATAACTTTCATTAATCAACAAAGTTATGACATAGTATATATATATATTTAATGTCTTTTAAGATAAAAGTAATGCAGCAGCATATACGGAAATACACTATATGTGCCTATTCCTATGTATAATAATACATTTGGGTTTTAAATCAATCTTTATTATTTTAAAATCAAATAAAAAAGGTAAAACAAGGCTACACAGGCTTTGCATGGAGACAGAGTGGAATTAAACCACAGGAATTGTGAAAAATGACAGATTTCATTTACAACATTAATGGATTAGATGGGGAAACCAACCGCCTGCACGCAAACTCTTAAATGGCTCCTGATGTCTGACAATAGAAAGTCATTTAAAATGCATAGAAATATACACCGTGGTGGAGGGTGTCTGCTGTAGTTGATATCATTTTAGATTAGTACACTGTCAGGGTGAAATTCACATGACCGTGGAACTCCCCAGCATTTTTTTCCCAGGGGCTAGATGGATATTGTGACCCCAATCGCTTACCAATATTCAACAGTTAATATTTCATTACCTCCAATCTGCGTCACAATCCGTTTCTTTACACTCCATTACTCAGAGATGTGACTCAAAGACGTATGATTCGCTCAAAAACTCCAGTGTATTTCCCCATCAGGATGAGATGCCTCGGCCGGAGCTTTCAGAGTTTATATTAAAGTTGCATCAGGGTAAATTACATGTCTGTGCTTTAGGAGTGCAAAGAAAATTACCTTTAAATGCCTGAGACCTTGGAACTGTTAATACAATCTCACAGCCCTCAGATTCAATAACTTAAAATGATGACTAATGTTTTGGTACTGTAGAAATACTTTCTTAACACTATATATGCTATGAGTGTTTGGGTTTTGAGAACGTTTTGAATGTTTTAAACAAGTGAGAATGCAGCAAAATTGATTACTACCTCCAGGGTCCTTAATTACTATACTGCTTAGTGTATTATTTTTTCCAAGTTGTGTTTCTATTTTAATTATACAAAGACAAGAGCTACTATCCAGAACACTCTAGTAACTGGCTAGCAGGGCTCCAGCAACCTGCCAGAACACTATAGCAAATGCCTATTAAAACAACCAGGCAGAGCACACCTGCAACTGCCCAGCATCACTCTAGTAGCCACTTCACAATGCCCTAGCAACAGCTTAGCCACATGCTTATTAGGCATTAGCAACCACCCAAAACAACGAAGCAACTTTCTCTAAGCTACTAACCTTCAAAATGTTTAAAATTTTCAGGCAAGCCAATATTTGAAGTTTGTCTAAAGAGACCTTTTTTGTAGTTCAGATATGAAGGCCTGTTCAACTAAGCCATTCTTCTTTATCAGAGGAATTTTAAGTATTGAAATATTTAGATGCATTTACTAGGCGTTTTATAAATCATATCTAAGTGCTCTGTATTTATTCGATGTGACTGCAGGATTGATGGTGTGCTATTATAATTATTATGCAATTTCTGAAAAGTACCCAGACATTAAACTAAGTTCTACTCTCTTAGTCACAGCCTGTCCTAAAAATAAGTCACAGAGTGCAGCACACTTCATAAGCTGGAAGTGGCACTCAGTGACAGCAGAACCTTCTCTGTGATGAGTGGTGCATCTCAGCCCACTTGCATAAATTATTTTATAAATAGCTAAGATTTGAGTTAAGACAGCTAAGTTATGAAAGTGTTTTCCAGAGCGACAATACCAACCTCAATGCCAACATCATCTTAACAGACTGCCCTTTGGGGAGTCTTTTTTTGTGTTGTTTTAATTCTAAGGTTTAAAGTTTATTTTTACCTTTATCCTCTTTGTTAGCAAGCAAGAAAAGTAAGAAAAGTGGATAATTCGGTGAAAACCCACTGTGTGCCTTGGTTTGGGAGGTTGCTGACATTGTATCTCCTTCAGAACGGGAATGCCACCTTTGTCACTTAGGAATGGGTAACCCAGTCTGACTGTTAAAGATGTACAAGTAGAGGAATAAGTAAGATTTGATTATATCTTCCTTTGTTATGCATGAATAAAGCGGTAGTGCTATTTTGAATGGAATTTTGGCGAGAGAAACTTGTTTCTGTGACCCTGTTATCAGCTCCCGCAACAAAAAACTCTTTCTAATGTACCACCTTTTGTGTCCAATTATAAAAACTCAAAAGATTTGGAAAGATTACAAGCCAAATGAGACAAAGTTCTTTTGTCAGGAATCACAACACAGGGATCCAAAAGCAGGTGCACACGTTTTATTGAGCAGTCAAAACAGAAAGTAAATGGCAGAAACAAAACAGGAGGGTGTAGGGGCTGATCCAGCACAGGCGCTGGCACAGCTGGCAGCGGGAGATCCGGGAGGGTGAGAGGCAGGGCAGGAGAGGAAGCTGAGCGGGGACAGGCTGGAGGGGAAGCGGAATATTTGGGCAGCAATGCGGAGAGCGTAACTGAAACAAAAACAAACAAAATAAGACAGCAAACCAAAATTAAACAGACAGCCTGAAGTTGGGACAGGACAAGAACAAACTTGACTTTACTAGACTTGACTAGACAGGAGGGTCAGACAGTAACAAAAGCAATGCACTGACAAAGGACGGAAAATACTATAAAGGGGAACAATTAAGAGGGAACAGGTGCATGTGAAAACTCTAAACAAGACTAACGAGGAAACAAGGAGGCGGGATGAACGCGGACAGCGGAGCACTCGGCGAACTGTCAAAACAAAGCCACGCGCTCCAACAAACAACAACAACAAAGACACAGACAACAAACCCGGGATGATCAGACCAAGGTCCTGACATCTTTAGGATGTAAAAACAGTAGGCTGAAGCATGTTATGTTCTTGAAAAGAAAGGGGCATGTTTTTGACACCAGGAAAATGATTAGAAATCTCTTTGTGTTAATCATGGTGAGGGTTTTTAATGGTTTAAAAGTGATGATATGGAGGTGCTTTCTCAATAAACAGATTGGGGCTTTGACCAGGTCATGGTCAGGTGTTACTGATGAGATATGTTAATTAATTAACCAACTAACTAACTAAAAATATGTTTTTGTAAATGTATATGGTCCTAATAAAGGGAATGATAGAATTCAGTTTTAAATAAATACGAACAAGTTTTATTACAACAAGATTGTGATCATGGAGACTGGAATTGTATGCTTAATTTTACAGTGGATGAAATTTAACCTCTTTTCAAATCTGCTACTTTTTAGCAAATATAATTAATTCTTATCATTTTTTTCTGTGGGGAGTTTTTCTGTTTTGTGGGGAGTAAACAATGCAACACTAGACCTGTAAACACAGTAATAACATACTACGTCTTCCTACATGTTTAGTTATGCATTATTGTTATGCATTTGATAATAAGAAAAATAGAATTCTGAATATGCTATTTTCCCCACAGCTTTTTCTGACCACACGTTACTTACAGTTGATTGCAGTGCAGTTGCTTTCGTTTCAATGTGAAGCTTATAAAAATCTACATGACACCTATGTAAGGGTGGTTTCACTACAGTGGTTCAAGCTGTAGGGATGCCGAAAGGACTAGAAAATTGTTAACAGCAAGATGGTATAAAACCCTGATAATCGATGGAAATAAGTGCAGTTATGATAGCTAAATGTGGGAGAGCGTTGCTATAATAAATATATTGTCGTGCATTAAGTAAGTTTAAATTATTAACAAAGAATCAAAACTAGTACAGTTGTAAGAGTTTATTAACATTGCCAAATAAGGTTACACATGAAATGGTTACAATGAAAATGCATATAATGGTAGATAATGTATGTATACAATTAACTGTGCAAGTTGAGAATATTACCTTATACCTATAGAATGAAAGATAGATAAAGCAGGAAAGACATGGAGAACAAATGAGTCTTGGAAGGTGGGCCTAGTGGCCTGAACCCCAGAGCTCAGGTAAAGAAGAAAAGTGCAAAGAAAAAAGCACAAAGGGCAAGGGAGCCAAGGAATGACCAGAATGGATCCAGCGGGTACCGATCCGGTCTGTGCGGCGCTGACTCAACAGGGAGCGCTTCTAGGACAACATGCCTCCCAGTTCAGCCCCACCTCCTGGGAGTTGGAGCGACTATCCGCTGGTATGGCCGAGCTCCATACTGGCTTTGAAGGACTGCAGCGGGAGGCCGCGGCAGGTCATTTGGTCGGTTCCCCCACTCGCGCCCCAGCCGGATTCGGGCCGGAGCTGCATGCTAACAACCCTCCTCCCTACAACGGTGATCCTAACTCGTGCAGAGCTTTTCTCTCCCAGTGCTCGCTGAGCTTCTTACTACAATCTCACCGGTTCACATCGATTGCCTATGTCATCACCTTGCTCACTGGAAGAGCTCGCGAGTGGGGGACAGCGGTCTGGGATGCTAAATCTGCTTGCTGCACTTCATTTGAGACTTTTAGGCAGGAGATGATTGAGCTGTTCGACTGTTCAGTCTGGGGTGATGAGGCAGCCTCTAAGCTGATGCGGTTGTCACAGGAGTGCTGCTCGGTGACGGATTACGCTGTTGAGTTCCAGACCTTGGTGGCCTCCTGTGGCTGGAAAGAGAGGGCGCTCTGTACTTGTTTCCTGGATGGGTTGGAGGATGACATCCAGGATGAGATCACCATCTGCGAGCTGCCCAAGGACCTCAAGTCCGCCATTGATCTGGCCCTTCGAGTGGAGACTTGGATCACTCGCTGCTGTCAGCGTCAGGCAGCTTGCCCTTTATGGATGTTGGAGGAGGCCCAAGCTAACACCTCACCATCCTCTCATACAGAGCCCCCTTCCAATGACCCTGAGCTAACTCCCCAATAGAGGCAACAATGCTTGGCTCGGTGTCTTTGTCTCTACTACAGGAGGCCGGGACACTTTGCTCTGTCATGTCCAGTAAGAGACAGAGCCCATCAGTAGCGTGGAGAGTCCTGATTGGCACTATCAACAAAACCTTTCACCCTACCTTCCCTTCTTTTTCTTGATTGTTTTCTCTCATTTCAGAACTTGTCTACGCCGGTGCAGGCACTGGTTGACTCTGGGGCAGAGGGGAACTTTATCAATGTCCAGTTTGCTGCCAGGTGGGGCATTTCTGCCATCCCGCTCCCGTAACCCCTTCCCGCCTGGTCACTGGCTGACCGACCTCTCGCCACCATCACCCAATCCACACCCCCCCATCACCCTTGTAGTCTCGAGCAATCATCGTGAGAGGATTGTGTTGTTACTCATTGAATCCCTTAGTGTTCCTAATTTTTTGGGGCACCCCTGGCTAGCTCAGCACAACCCTCATGTTGATTGGTCGGGACTCTCTGTTTTGGCCTGGAGTCCATCCTGTCTTACGTCTTGCCTGAGGGCTGCCTCTTCTCATGTCTCTGTTTCTCCTGTGTTGCAGGTGGAGGCGGCTGATCTTTCCGGCATCCCGGCGGAGTACCGAGATCTCCAGTTGGTCTTTAGCAAGTCTTGGGCCATGTCACTTCCACCTCACCATTTGTATTCCCTGTCAGGTCCAAAGAGAGAGGCTATGGACAAATATATTAGCGAGTCCCTAAAAACCAGCCTCATCCGTCCCTCCTCATCTCCCGCTGGTGCTGGGTTCTTCTTCGTTCAGAAGAAGGACGGTTCCCTGTGACCCTTTATCGATTATCAGGGTCTGAACAACATTACTGTCAAGAATCAGTATCCCCTACCGCTCATGTCGTTGGTCGTACACCGTCAGGCGGATTCTTGATGCTTGCCCTAGGGGTAGGGGCTTCCAGTACTTGGTGGACTACTTGGTCTCAAACGACGGAGTTGGGTGCCATCCCGGGACACCCCTAGGGCGCCTGGGTACTGTCAGGACCTCGGTCTGAACAACCCAGGTTTTGTTGTCCGTGTCATTTGTCCTTGTGTTTTTGTTTGTTGAAGCACATGGTTTAGTTTCGACAGCTTGCCATGTGCTTGGTTGTTTGCGTCAACCCCGCCTCCTTGTTTTCTCATTAGCCTTGTTTGCGTTAAACACCTCCACCTGTTTTCTCTTATTTTCACCCCTTTATAGTTCCCTCATGTTTTCTGTCCATTTTCAGTCCGTCTTGGTGTATGCCAGTATCCTGACACATCCAGTCCTGATCATTGTTATCCAGTCTTGTTATTTTTGTTGTGTCCAGACTTCAGGTCCGTCATTGTGTTTTTGTTTTGCTTTTGTTTTTTCCTTTCTCTGCTCTAGACCCCATTTTCTGTGCCTCCCCGGATTTGTGTTCCACCCTGCGTTCACGGACAGACTCTCCGCGCTCTGCCCGGATTTCCCACTTCCCCTCCAACCCATAACCGCTCAGCTTCCTCTCCTGCCCTGCCCGTCATCCTCCCAGTTCTCCCGCTGCCCGCTTTACCAGCGCCTGTGCCGGATCCGTCCTCACTTCAGTTGTTTTTGTTTGTTTGTTTGCTTTTGACTGCCTGTATTGGTGTGTTAAATAAACCATCCTAACCATTGTTTAAAGGATAATAAGGGGCATTATACAGAGGAAATACTAATTAAAATGTGTCAAATCGCTGTGGAGTTATACATATGCCTTAGTCTTTTTAGATGATCAGATTATAAATGAGTTGCATTTCTTAAGAGGATAAAAATATCTTGGAGACTGAACTCTCTTTTGCAGAAGTAACTGCCAGTTACATTCTTTCTTTGGGTCATTCACCTGGTATTGATGGATTGATGGACTTTACAGGACTTTCTAGATAATTATTGGTACTGATTTTTTTGAAGTATTAAAAGACTGTATTTATAAAGGAGTTCTTATAAGCTGTCAAAGGGCAGTGCTTGTAAATGTAGCTTTGTAGACTTGGCCTGTTGGTTCTTAGGACAAAATGTTTAATGTTCTCTCTCTCTTTGTCACTTTGGATAAAAGTGTCAAAATGTTTAAATGTAAATGTGACTTTTTTATTGTGTTTAAGAAATGACCTGTGGCCTTATTGTGTTCTGATTATAAGATTTTGTCAAAGATTTAGCTAATATAGGGATGTTGCTGGAGGGCCCCCCAGGAGCCAACAAGGTTCCCCATTCCTGAGCTAATATGTTAAATAAGACATTCTGTGAAATAAAGTGTGAAAGTGTGACATGTTTTTGTCAGTTATGGTTACCCATCACTGAAATGTGACCTCTGCATTTAACCCATCACTAGTGAGGAGTGAACACACACTGCAAGTCGTGAACACACACACACACCCGGAGCAGTGGGCAGCTATCACTGCAGCGCCCAGGGAGCAATTGGGGGTTAGGTGCCTTGCTAAGCCACTATTTATACGAGAGACTAAAGTGGAGAGGGTGAGCAGCTTCAAATATTTGGGGGTCCATATCAGTGAGGACCTCACCTGGACACTCAACACTACCCAGCTGGTTAAGAAAGCACAACAGCGGCTGTACTTCCTAAGGAGGCTGAGGAAGTTTGGCATGTCACCCAAGATCCCCAAGATCCAACTTCTACAGCTGTGTTGTTGAGAGTGTCCTGACCAGCTGCACCACTATGTGGTATGGCAGCACTACAATGAGGGATCGCAAACGTCTGCAGAGTGTGGTGAAGACTGCTGAGAAGATCATCAGGACTCCACTACCCTCTCTGCAGACTATTTACCACCGCAGAGCCAACAGGAGAGCTGCCTCCATCCTTAAGGACCCAACCCACCCACAATATGGGCTGTTTACACTCCTGCCCTCAGGATGGAGGTACAGGAGTGTGAAGTGCAGGACTTCCAGATTAAGGAACTCATTCTTTCCCTCGGCTGTCAGACTCATAAATGGGTAGCCATCGGACAAAGACTTGTCTCCCTTGCTGCTATTTAAATTTGCACATTTTAATGTTTCTTTTACTGCTGCTATCTAACGTATTTGTCAGGACCTCGGTCTGACCACCCATGAGTTTGTTGTCTGTGTCACTTGTCCTTGTGTTTTGTTTTGTTGGAGCACATGGTTTTGTTTTGACAGCTCGCCATGTGCTCTGTTGTCTTCGTCAACCCCAGCCCCTTGTTTGCTCCTTGATCGCTTCATTTCCCACACCTGTTCTCATCTCATTATCTCCCCTTTATTATTTCCTCATGTTGTCTGTCCATTGTCAGATCTTCTTGGTGTTACCAGTTTTCTGACCCATTTAGTCTTGCTAAAGTCAGTTTGTTGTTGCTTTCGTTTTGTTTTCTTTGTTCCAGGTTTTTCGTTCTATTTTCCAGTTTTTCCCCGGCTTTTCTCTGACTCTCCCCCAGGATCTCCCACTTCCCTCCAGCCCGTTCCCGCTCAGCTGTATCTCATGCCCTGCCCGTCATCCTCCCGGTTCTCCTGCTGCCCACATCACCACGCCTGTGCTGTTCCTGTGTCTCCTGGGTTTTCATCGGATCCACTTTAGTTTCGTTTTTGTTTTTTGCATGCTGTATTTTGGTTTTGTTAAATAAACTTATTTGTTTGCATCCGCGATTGGATCTCTGTGTTGAATCCCTGACAGTATTGCTGCTATTTACTGCACTGTTGTTTTTGTATTTGTTATTGTTATGTACATATGTCTATAGTCTACACTTAATTATATAGTCTACAGTTTATTATACACATTATACACTAGACATTTTATTATACACTTCACACTAGACACTTTATTATACACTAGACACTTTAATATTATATTATGTTACTTATAGCTACACTTATTATTACTTAATTGTTACTTGTTTGTTTGTATGTATGTGCATGTATGTTTCCTCATGTGGCATTCAGTGTGAACAGCAAAGTAAGAATTTCATTGCACAGGGAAACTTGGTTTCCTCACTGTGCATATGACAATAAACACTTTGAATCCTTGAATCATTGAATTCTGGAATCAAACCGGCAACCTACTGATTACAAGCCCGACTCACTAACCAGTAGGACACAACTGCCCCCCTATAAAACATATAAATCAGTCAAATTATGTTAAAGATAGATCTATCACTGATCATTTACATTTACAAAGAGTTTATGGATTATGGTTATTGTAACAATGTAATGGGTTAGGGTTATGGTTACATGTAATGGTGCTATTTTGTCATTGGATTAAGAAAAGCTTTTGACGGGTTAGATTACATTTTTCATTTTAAAAATGTACAAGCATTTGGGTTTGGTGAATACAGTTTGGTGAAAACTGTCTTTCAGGGATCAAATTACTTCATACTTGTAATGATACGCCCTGTTCCTCCCCGCCAGCAGAGGGAGCCCTCACCAGAACACTGTTTGCTCCCTCTGCTTCCTGTTCCTGTTTCCTGTGTCCTCATTTTTTTGTTTGGGACTTTATAAGCCATGTGCTCCTGAACTCACGTTGCGAAGTATTGCCAGTATTCCCACTGCATACCAAAACCTTTAATCTTGTTTGTTATCTTGTGTATGATTTTGCCTGTTATCTGTTTCACATTTCTTGGATTACCCCTTTTTGGATTGTTTGCCTGGTTTTTGATCTGCTTTGTGTTTTGACCTTGCCTGCTTCTCGTTTACCGTTTGTTTGCTGCCTGCCCTGACCATTGCCTGTTTCCTCGTTTTGCCTCTGCCCTGTGTTTTTGGATTTACTAATAAACTTCTGCAACTGGATTCTTCAAACACACCTGAGTGTCGCCTCACTTACAATACTGATGCTACCTGTATGATAGAAATGACTGGTGGGCAGAAAGAAGTACAAAGAGGTATAAGTAAAGTTGTGCACTTTCAGGCCAATTTTACAGTATAGCTACCAAACCCTTTCTTTTTAAGTTAAGAAATTGGCTTACAGGTTTACAGATTAATACTGCTGTATGTGTGAGGTAGTCTGTGCCCTTCTGAGAAGTGCAGGCAATATGGCACTAGATCGGCATCTATTCCATATTCTGTAAATCAATTTTGAATGCATGGAAAGTGTTTGGGTTTTCAAGAAAATCCAGTGGTGTTCAATGCTTGTGGCTAAGAGCAGAACCTCTTTTATGCAATCTTGCAATAGATGTGGACCCAAAAGAAAGTGGGTCAGTTGTGGTCTACTGGTTAAGGAGTTGGGCTTGTAATCAGTAGGTTGCTGGTTCAATTCCAGTGCCAGCAGGTAGCAACTGAAGTGCCCTTGAGCAAGCACCTAACACAGTGTGTGTTCACTCCTCACGAAGGATGGGTTTAATGCAGAGGTCACATTTCGGTTATGGGTAACCATAACTGACAAAAACATGTCACTTTCACTTAAAGGAAGCTATGCAGAATGCAAACATAACTAAAACAGGGCATTTATTAAATGAAGGTGGATGGTTGACAACATAAAGTCTATCAGGATGGGACAAAAGTTGTTTAGTTAAAGACTTAAAGTTAAAGACTCGGTCAACAGAATTATATTCCTTCTCTAGAAAATTGTTTTGAAGAACATTTTTGCTTTTCCAGAGTTAAAAATTTCAGCTGCAGTTGGGATATGGCAGGAAGCAGAAGGAGGTCTTCTTACCTTTACAGTACCTTAGCTGGAACAGTTTAGTGATGTTACTAATAAAAAAAACGTACACAACGACACAATGTGTGTAAAGGTGTTCAAACTTGAATCTCTTGAAAACCTTAAAGATTTTAAATGTCATGAAGTGTTTGGGTCAAAAGCGTCCCCAAAAGGCAGCTGGAGGACCTTGTACAAGCCCCTATTGAGAAAGGTACTTGTGATCTGCAGTGGTGGGTTGCCACGAACAGACACAGATCACACCTTCACAGATCCACAAGTAAAGTAGAAGGGATCTTTCTGCAGTGTAGTGTTTAAACCAAAGGTCTTTACATATGGTCCTAAATATCAATCTTATAAGAAAGAGACACTTTGTGAAGTGACCTTCTTCACCGCTGCAAGCGGCAGCACTGGTACTCATAGGCACGCACTCATACACATTCATTAACCACACGCACCCATCTGTTACCTCGTAATGCTGTTTGGAAAAGCGGGTGCATATGCGATCTGGATAGCGCTTGGTCATTCATCCATATTGCATACTCCCCTTCCGTTATTCCCTCTGGACATATCACACACACTAATTGTTCACTTGTTTTTGTTTTATTGTACGTTTGTGTTATTTGTTGGTGTAACCGGGTTTCTTGGAGCTGTGCGGGCAAATATGAGCCCATGGTGGCGAACCATTAAGACGTCATCAGATTGCATGGCGCAGACGCAATGGGCCGGAATCCGATGAAACCATGTCTTGTCTTTATGTGGGGGTATCGGAGTTCTAACTGGAAATAGGATTGGATTGCGTTATTGATGTGACTTTGTATTTATGGGTATACTTAATGCAGTTAATGCAGTTATAATGTTATAATATGATGTTGAGGGTTACTTTATTATAAATGATCTTAATGTAGAAGACAATGTCCCTTGAAAACATACCTGTTAATGGTGTGCCTGGGGAAAAGGGGCAGAGTCTGGCCTTTATAAGCCTCATCCAGACTCCAGTTAGAGGTTTGTTTACCAAGTCAAAGCAAACGTGCTAGTGCGGGGCTGTGTGCTAAGAAACTTCTGTATAGTGTAGATATTGGTGATTTTGTATATATATTTTGTGTAGATATATATTTTTGATTTATTACTTGGGTTATTTATTTATTTGTTTGTTTGTTTTTGTGTTACTTTGGTACTTTGTATTTTTCTCACGTGCACCTGTAAATAAACATCAACATACACTACAGTGTATTTGCGGGTTAAGCCATCATTGTTTTCCCCTCCTTTGGACCTTAACACACCCACAGTAGACCCTTCCAAAAGTCTACTGCATCACACTTTATTGATTTCTTTATTTTTATTTGGCAAAGCTGGCAATATGGTTATCATGAAAATGGAAATTGAACGGTAAAGAATTAAATGATGTCGCATATTATAAATTGTTTTGTGATATACAGCATTTTAAATGTAAGTGGGCAATTCACATTCGTATTTGTTAGGTTACTTATAATGGTCTTTCAATTTTGCATGTTTGAAGTGTTTTAATATCTAATATCCTAATATTTAAAATTTTTGTGAGATCTGTGGGTTTTCAGAAGAATGTTGTTATGTATCTGTTTATGATTTTTGTATTGTTAATTAAAGAGGAGTTTAAAAGTCAAAGGTCTCCCTCTTCATAGAGCTTCTTAAAATGTGATGTATTATTTTGAAATGTTGCAGAAATGCAGCAATGGTTCTTAGTGTGCAACTTTTTGTTATCCCCACAACAGAGCTGTTTAGTAAATCAGATAAATATTCCATGATTTTTGCCTCATAGAACTTTAGAAAGTGTCAATGGTCCAATGAACATACCTATAGCTTACTGGAAAAGCATTTGTAGAGGTTAGTGCAGCTGGGAGCTCTAAAGGGCTCAGTAAACTGTACGAATACCCCAGGATCATTAAAAAAACAAAAAGAGTAAAAATGTGAAAGTGTCAGGAAAGTGTCAGGGTGCTACTCTGAGATAAATATATCCAAGCCTTCTAGATGCCTTGTTTTCCTGAAGATGTTCAGGAAAGTTACCAGGATGACATTTTAAAACCTTGTTATCCCAACACTGCAATTTTGCATTTTCCAAAAAAATCACTCTAAAAAAAACCAAACATAAACATCCTGATTTTGTAACCAGTGGCTTATTTTTATTAGTGGTGCTTGCGAAGCAAACATCAGTTACTCTCTTGCATACATGTTCTTTTTATAGACAAAACTTTAGGACATAATTCATCCCACACTGTTTGTTATATACCCATGAATGAGCGGTCAAATCACTTTAGCTATCACTTAGCAACCAGTTACAGTACCCTAGCAACCAGTTACAGTGCTGTAGCAACCACCCAGTTGACTTCCACTGAAAATGATAAGAGGCATCAGAACATTGTTGAGGCAAGTGGGTAACAACTCAGACTGGCACGTAGTTTTTAATTATCTTGATGTAGACCATCCATCTAACTGATGGAAAACAGAGTTTTCAGAAAACCTGAAAACAGTAATCATTTCGATTTTGCAATTTGCAATTTTAATGCAATTCCATTTAGTGGCACCGCAGCTTTAAATTAGTGCTTTAATTTGTGTTGCGTGTGGGTTGAAAAAGAAGGTGATAGAAAAACACTAAAAAGAGAGTTAACCTGAGTTTAGAAACTAATTTTACCCTCTGTCACACGTTTAATCAAAAAGAGTGTACAGCATTTCATGCATGTCATTTTTTATGGAACTTTGATTTTTGTTTTTAAATGCGAGCTACAAAACAATTTTTATGCAGCTGTTAGTGAATCAGCATTGGACTGAATACATCAAGATCTAATGTCTGGTCTTTTCCTACATCTCTCCTTATTCCCTGTTCTCTTCCTGTTCTTCGTCAGGGTCGTGTCTCTCTTATCAAGCCGTTTTAAAGGCTCAGCAGTTTTTGGATGTTGTATTGATGAGCAATCACATCAGATTGTCATCACTACTGTAACACTGATGGATCACTATGAAAATGTGGGGGAGGAGGGGTTAAATTATACAAGCAGCAGTGGATGATGGATGACCACAGCTCTCATCATGCTATTTCCAGCTCTACCGCTAAAGCAGAAATGTAAGTTGATGAGTGGAGAAATAAGCAATCTTGTGTTTATGCCACACCTAAACTCACACTTAAAGTAGTCAAAGTCAAAGTGAACTTTATTGTCAATCCGACCATGTAACAGTAATTACACAGAGGACCGAAATTGCCTTTCCCCAAACTCCAAATGTGCAGCTATTAATATAACACAACAACATATAACAAAAGTGCAAACAGACACCTTATCAAATAAGCAATAAACACAATATATACAAACAGACATTTTACACAGTGTGCTTGAAGTAAAGTCAGTTTGAGGTATATATACTTGAGGTATATTGTTGGGGTGCAACGGTAAAAAGGTGCAGTAGAGTAAAGTGCAGAGTGCAAAAATAGCAAAATGGAGATATGTTACATGAATGTAAACTATTACTCTCTTGTGCATATAAAGAGCAATTGTGCATTGTTACATGAGTAAATGAACGTTGTTCCATGAATGTAACCTATTATGTTCATGTGCATGAGAACTTCTTCTTGTGCATAAAGAGCCTCTTTTCTTCAGATGCAACACGCTGATGAGTGTCTGTGCTGGAGAGTCCCTCAACCTGCAAGAGACAGAAGAACACCTAAAACAGATTGTAGTTTATGTAATTATGTAATTTTATGGGGAAATAAACAAAATATTGGTCGTTGTAGGTGTAGTGGTTATCTGATGGAGTTTAGTAATCTGATGGCCTGTGGGAAAAAGCTGTTGCTGTGTCTGGTGGTCTTGCA
>JAZGTK010009319.1:0-17375 GCA_036877625.1 Ambastaia sidthimunki | reverse complement strand
CTGACTTTCTGTGTTTGTGAATTATGTTTTACAGTGCCATGCGTGTTAAATTATGAAAAAACAAATATATGCTTCCTTTTTTGTCATTTTGGACCCTGACAGACACAGAGGGTGGGGAAATAACAACAGAATTTTCTGTTTTTAGTGGACTTTATTAAGGATCAGATGTGTGTATTGGGAAATCATTATCTTGCATGTCCAATTCAAAGGACATATTTGTAAAAAAAATGATCTACTATTTTGCCATTTTTCTTTGTCAGATAAAACACTCACTTTGTAAACTGCTCTGTTTGTGTCATTGGTATTTCATAATATAGGCCACTTACCATTTAAGTTTAATCTCTCTGTTTTCTTGTCACTCACAGTACATTAAAGACTTTTATAACCGCACAGTGGTAAGTCGGAATGGAACTGGACTGAACGACGAGGCCCTGACGCTGATGTATTCACTCACCGTTTCTGTGTTTGCGATTGGAGGCCTGATTGGTTCGTTGATGGTGGCCACGCTGGTCACCAAATTTGGAAGGTAAGTCAGGAGGAGACCCATAACATCTGGCATGGTGCGGTCACTCTGCCAGGAATTCCTCTGAGTGTCAAGGCCACTGAGGTAGACTGTTTCTCATCTGTCACCCCTCCTGACCTCTCTCACCACACTGAATGACCTTGCCTTTGCCTTGTAAATGGCCTTGTTTGCACTTTGGAAAAGACTAGTCTCTATGCTTCTTTGTTCTTGTCTCTCCTTAACAACGACTACAGCCACAATTGGTCTTTAAATAAGTCTAAAAGCATCCCATTGTGTGTGTAGAGATGGAACCACCAATGCCCCAATTTCCTACTTTAAATGGCAGATTTTGCCTTAGAAAATAGCGTGGCAAAATAGTAACTCACTTGCACTGGGGGCCCAAGGTCCTTATTAGCTTGCCCAGCATCTTTTGGAAGTCTCTGATTGTGAAGCGGTTAGTCTGAGACCCAGAGGCTGTGGCCCAATCAATAATCCTGCCTTGTCTGATTTGTTAGCCATAGCTTACACTTTTATTTTGTGCTCTTCAAGGACTCTGGAACTTCTCCTGTCTGGCGTGAGTGTCTATGAGTGGCGCCACAAGATTTGACTGCAGACATTTAAATGCAAATGAAAGACGATGATTCATGACCCTATTTATTGTTCTAATCAATTTCAGTCCTGCAAAATGTTTTATAGCAGTGAAGTGATCATAACGCAGAACACGGCGCAGCCGTCTGTAAATCAGGGGGAAAGTTTACAACTTGATAGAACTAATCAAGGAAGGCAGCTATTTCACCCAGCAGCAGTGTCATGGAACATCAGTTATCTGGTTTTGATAGTTAAACTCCCAGGTGGCTGGCTATTGAGCATGACTGTCCCAGCTTAATGAACAGTGCCAGAGCAGGACTCAACACTGTTTGCTTTTACAGGAAAGGAACAGTGGTCAACTCCACTGGACTGGTGTTCTTAGCTGGATCACTCATGGGGTTCAGCAGGATCTGTGGATCACCTGAAATGGTCATCTTTGGTCGTTTTGTAACAGGGATACATTCAGGTATGCCCTATAAAAAATAAAAACGAAATTAAAACTTGAATAGCTAAATAGTTTTAAAGCTGCAATCCGTAACTTTAATTTGGTTCAAATGATTAAAATCAGTTGTTGAACAAATACACTTCAGTGTTCAAAATGGTTGCCTTAACTTGCTCATAACTTAGCTCATACTCAAATGGTAAGCTTATACTAGTGATTTATAATTTTCTTTCCAGATTTTCTACGAAATGTCAGTTGACTGTAGCAAATAATTACCTGCAATCTTATGTTTTAAAGAGAGATGGCGATAGAGAGGCAAAAGTTATGGCTTTAATAAACCTGAATGACCTCTGATGTGCTGTGCTTATTTTCTCTCAGGTATCTCTCTCAGCGTGGTGCCCATGTACCTGGGAGAAATCGCTCCTAAAAACCTACGAGGCTTCTTAGGGCTCTTGCCCAGCATATTTATTTGCATTGGGGTTTTTTCAGCTCAAATCTTGGGCCTGCATGAACTTTTGGGAAAGGTACAGCAAGGAACTTAATCTATGTAACATCATGCATTACAAATGGTTGTGGTTGATATCTGGTTAATATGAATGTATTGAGTTATGGTCATGCTTTATATAAGATTTCATTTTGTGTTGTTTGATTGACAGGAGGAACACTGGCCCTTGTTCCTCTCCCTTGTGGTTGTTCCCACCTTTATCCAGCTGATGCTGTTACCATGGTTTCCAGAAAGTCCACGTTACCTGCTGATTGAGAAGCACAATGTTCATGCCACTATCACTGGTGAGAGGAATGTTTTTGCTTAGGAATTTTGCATTTGATGGAATGATAATCCCATACTAACAGTTTTGCTTTTGTCAAAATATTGCAGATATATGATAACATACATCAGGGTTGTTTTCTCCTGCAGTTATCTTCTCTTGTTAAAGCATAAATCTTAGCAAAATGTAGGAAGGCTTATGCTTAAAACAAATAAAAAGATTAATTGTTCAATGCCATAAGAAAAACATTAATATAGAAAATACAATACTCTGAAAACTTAACTCTAAAACTTAAGTTTTAATATTTTATGCAGTTTTGCTTCTGCAGTAAATTTGTTTTGTTTTAAATATGCTCAGTTACTCCAGCAGTGGAGGGGAAATTATTGTCATGCAAAAAATATAAATATGTATTTGCTTTTTCTTAAATTGTTTAGCTTAAAAAAAGTCCCTCACATCTGCGTGCCTACAGAAAATAAAAATGTTTGAATAAGGTTCTTATAGCCAAACATTATTGTTAATACAGCGTTTAAAAAACTGGACATTATTTATGATCGTAAAACTTTCAAAATATCATTTTTAACAGTTTTGTTACTTAATGGAAATGTTAGAGAAACGTTCTTAAAACCTCAAATTGTTTGTTGGGTTATGCCCTTTCCAAGTGGTTGCACTGTGTGGCTCATGTTGGGAGCTCTTCATGTTAAAAATGTTGCTGTTTTCTGGTGCAGATGGGCATGAAACCATTAGCTTATGTTCTGTTTGTGGGTGCAGCATTAAAATGGTACAGGGCCAGATGTAACATCCAGGCAGAGATAGAGGAGATGCAGGAAGAGCAACGCTCTCTGTCGTCAGTGGAGACCGTGTCTGTCTGGCAGCTGCTGCTGGACCACACCGTTCGCTGGCAGGTGCTTTCTGTGGTGGTTATCAACATCGGCATGCAGCTGTCTGGCATTGATGCGGTAAGGCCTGGTTAAGATATACAGCTGCCTACATTAAATGCTTTTAGATATTGCTTTATGTACCGGCTCAGGCTTTGTAAAACAATGCTCATAGCTATTCTTTTTAGTATCAGTTATTACTTTTATGTACTTTATAGTTATCTACTGCAGCGTAAATAAAAAAAATCCTATAAATCTAAAGAAATAAAGGACTTTAATGTCCTGCCATAAAGACCAGCAGAATTTTCATGCTGGTCCAACCCAGTTTAAAGTTGGTTTGGTTCACCAGCTAGATTAACATATTATGGTCATTTAGCATGAAGCTGGTTGACTAAGGGAGGTTCGCTGGTTAACCTAGTTAAGAAGACTGGTAAGGACAACAGCAAACCAGCATCCTAGGCAACAGTGTGAAGTGATAGATCTACGTATGGCATTTCAGTATTTAGGGCAGTGACTATAGGCCTGAATTTAAAGTGGCTAAAGATTATTTTTGTTCTTTGGGAAGGTGTGTTACCTTCCAAAAATAGTTTAAATGCAGATTAATTATTCAGATGATTAAGAGTACAGAGCTGACAGAAATCTCATTCTTTACCCAACAGAGCTTAACAAATTACAGTCTTTTTTCAGGAAAGTGTTCATGGCATCTAATTTGCACTGCCCTGCTAAAGCAATAAATACAGGCAATTATTCAAGCAAATTAGATGCATTTTATTAATTGTGATGTAAATTGTTAAGACAACGATTATTGTGATTTGACAGCTGTAATTTTGATTTATCTATAAATTCATTTTAACTCTGAGCTACTAGTTTTACAGTTACTTTTTGTTTTTCCACTGACTGTGAAACCAGAAAAGTAACATCAGTGATTTTTGCCAGTATGTGTAAAAAAAGATTTTCAGCATTTTTTTGAAAAAGTTCTGAGAGCTGATATTGCTGTGTTTTACTTGCTACTGTTGACTTGTGTGTGTGTTTTGTGTGTATTGTGTATTGTCTGTCTTATGAATAACTCCAGTTTATCTTAAAAACATTGTAGAATTCTCAGAACCATCCCTAGAAAACTTAAAGGTCTCTAAGTTTAAACCTGGAAAAGAGTTTATGCATTATCCAGAAAGGTTTTGTTGGTTAAATTGTCATCCTAAAATAGCTGTTTGGTGGCTTGTTAATTCTGCCTCACAAAAACATTAACTAAGTTAGTGGTTCACCAGGTATTTACAGACACTGCTAAATCATAATTATTATAAAGTTCAGGTATCATAATCCTTCCAGATGAAAATCACATTGTGTTTCTGTGGGGATTTATAGGTACAGTGTTGGTCTAGCAAGCAGTAGCAGTCAGCAATTTTATCCTCTGTGTTTTCTTTGTTAGATGAAGATAGTCTAAACGTAGCACTGCAGAGTTCTTACCTGAAAATGTGTGTGTCTGTTTCCTGCATCCATTAAGAAATATCCAAAAGAATGTAAAACATCAACATATCAAAAACATCAAGATGTTGAATTAACATGTTGTTTTTAAAGTGTTCACATGCCACTAAAAATATTGTTTTTGATATATGATTTGTAACATTAAAAAACGTTCTGCCAAGATCCCTGCAAGAATGTTTTTGATAACTTCTAGAGAACTTGTAGAAAACGTTAGCCAATGTTCTGAGAATGTTCCCTGTTAGCTGAGTAGCTAGATTTGCCCTATGGGTTTGTGGGATCAAATTTGAATATTAAATGACATTGACTGTAGGGCTCTTAGGAGACAGGTGACCCTGCAAGCGTGTGTGTGTGCAGTCGGTGTAAATGGGGCTGACAGGTGGTGAGTCTTGGCTGACTTCAGCATGAGCAGCAGGAGAGAGGCAGGCTGGATGTCCTCTACACTCCCAGCAGCTCTCAAACCGTCTGTGTTCTCTCTGATTACCCCCCTGCCTAACCTCACACACAGCCCTCCAGCTCTCAAATTGAATCTAAAGTGTTGTACACCGTAACTGCTCACAGTCATGATATGCCACCTGTACAAGCCAAAATCACTTCCTGTGCCTCTCCCACTTTTCTCATGTTTGTGTGTCTCTCCTCTTGTGCCAGATTTGGTTTTACACCAACGATATCTTTGAGAATGCTGGTATTCCGGTGCCTGAGATCCAGTACACCACTGTAGGAACTGGAGCTATAGAGATTGTTGCAGGTCTTATTGGGGTGAGTTTTGCTGTTCAACCAATGCTTTCTTAAAATGTAAATGCCTTATGTATCACATCTAATATGTAGTGTTTACAGGAACTTGTGAAAGATTGTCTGCAACACTTTTGATGGTGGTAAATTTGGAAGAATTTATGATGTGGGACATTTTTTTGCACTAGCAAATACCAAAGATAAACAAATTAAATATAGCTGTAATTGTTTTAGACATTTTCTTATTATATAAATAGAAATAAATATATGTTACATCTGGGCTAACTTGCTTTGTTCCAAATCAGTTTTACTTTTTTATAGTCTGCTACAGTTTTCTTGAAATCTAGAGTTTATTGCACCTTTATTTTTGTAGTTCAAGACTACCAAATGTGACAGTGAATGACTGATTGACTGATTGGTGATGAATGAGTGAGATAAAATAAAGAGGCAGATGATGGACAAATAAAATGATAAATAAGTTTCATAAGTAATGTATATTATCATGGTAACACAGTGTGCTCTCTATCCTATTGTAATGCCTAAACATTGCAATAATATGAAAATATAAATACGGTGTAAAAACGCTCAGAATTTTGAAAACTGAAACAATAACTACAACAAAAGAATGTGAATTTCCTTCACCCAAAAATTCCATAATCTACTGTACTAACTCTAAAGTAGATGGCCATCCCATAATAGCCAGCTATGGATCTCAACATTCATGCTTTTTATATGTGATCCGTCTCACATTACCTGATGATTATCCTAATTCACCATCTTTGACAGGAGGTTCAGTGAAATTGTGTATTAAAAATCACATGGTGTGTTCACTAGAGCTGAGACCACCAGCAGAAAGAAAGAACATCTCTCCACATCTCAATCGTGATCATTTTGCTTTCCCCTCAATCTTCCCCGGCTCACATTATGTATTTTCACTGCAGTGACACTCATAAAAAACACGGGATAAGATGAGCATTAGAGAAAATGATGTGTCTTGTTTTTACCGGCTCCATCTTTGGGTCACATCTCGGAGCTGTAATGAAGGCCAGACGCAGTCTCTCTCTCTCCCAGTTGCGTTGCTTAGCCAGGATTTAGTGATGCACCAGCAGAAGCCGGAGAAGAAGAGACACGCTGTTAGTCAGAGAAACTCATTGCTGTCAGTGTCAATTGGTCCTCACATGGGAGGCGAATGGCACACGGGAGGAAGGCTGGAGATTGGTTATAAAATTACAGCTATTCATTCTTATGTCAGCTGCACCCGCCTTTAAGTCAACAGCACAGAGCTTAAGCGCTCAATTTTAGCAGCTCTTAATGAAAAAACAAGGTTTCGCTTTATGCTTGCACACCATTTGCGTCAGAAAAACTCCAAAAGTCATCCTTTCAGTTCAGTAGTTACTAATGAATCTGGCAGGTGGGGCATTTTGTGAGCACCTCTGTTTCTCCTGCAGTGTTTCACCATTGAGCGTCTGGGGCGAAGACCTTTGATAATCGGGGGTTTTGGTGTCATGGGAATGTGTTGCGCTGGGATAACGCTATCTCTCATTCTTCAAGTAAGTGGAATAAACTTTAAAGCTGCAATCTGTAAATTTTGCCTCCCTACCGCCATCTCTGTTTGAAACATGAAATTGCAGGTTATTTTACAAACTGTCCTTTGCATACGTAAAAGCCAAACTGACATTTCCCTGGAAATGTGACCCGACCTTTCAAATTATTTTAAACACTGACCTGTGATGTACTTTTGTTTATTTTTAACCAAAAAGAGTTACAGATTGCAGCTTGAAACTGTATCTTTCAGTAATAACATTGGCTGTTTAAATAACTGTTTGCAAAATTAACATGTTTGTCTTTTTGGTTGTTTGCATGTGAGTATGAGTGATCGTGATTTTGTTTTCTTTACTCAGACCCACGTGTCGTTCATGAAATATGTGAGTGTGGGCTGTGTGGTTGGAATCATCGCTGGATTCTGTATAGGGCCAGGTAAGTTCTTTATATAGCTTACTTACTTAATAATCTCATTTACATGGCCACATCACATTCAGTCACGCACAGTCATGCAGTCAGTAGAGAACTGCTCAACTGGATGAGTAGTTGTCTGATCTTTGACCCTGAATTCCCACATGACGTCTTCAAATAGTGAAATAGCGACACCTGGGGGTGGAATTTTGAATGGTATGATAAATTGCACTGTTTAGTCAAGACTGGTTCAGTTCGTGCCTGTTTGAGCATTAGCAGACATTTGTTACAAGCATGCCGAAACAAAACTATATTTTTATTTTTGTTCTTATTTTATATGGTAATATTTTATCTGCTTGGAATAGTGCAAAGGCCTTAAGAAACCTTAAAATATAAAAAAATAAATGGTTATAGATGCTAAAAATATTGTTATTCACATTGTGATGTTAATGAAAATTCTAAAAAGTTTAAAAATGCAAAATATTCATCCATCTATTTATGTGATTTATAATGTCTCACGGAGTTATGAACACACCTGTATTTTTCATTTAACATACATTATATTTAGCGAAAGCATATTTTTAACATTATAAAGCAATACTGATTTAAATAATACATCATATTTTAAACTGTTTTACTTCAATACAATGAGCACACAATAAAACTAAGGCTTATTGTGTATACGTTTATTGTTAGTACATATACTAAATACAGTTTTATTATTCCAAATCAGGTTACAGACATTCTACACATTAAATACATCTTAACTGAATTACATTACAAGTGTTAGTAATAATGCAGTTGAGAAGGTAAAGACTTTGCTTATAAGTTTAAAAGAGTTCCTAAGAAGTTAAAGTGTGTACTTTTCTCTATTAGTTCTGTGTAATTCGTCAGAATTGTAGTTTATGCAGACAATAAGAGCAGAGAGGAGCAGTTCTGTTGCAGTGATGAATGAGACTACAAGTGCTTTACTAAGTTGATGCATTATCCAACCCAACTCCAAAATCTATAATTCATTCTCAGGCCCCAGTCTCAATCGGTGTAATTACGTCTTTAATTAGGATTTTTTATGGCTCATTGTTCATAAACAATGATGAATATGGCTTTTTAAGACAAAATCCTGCATGAACAATGAATTACAAGCAGAGTTTCTTATCAATTTAACTGCAGCATGCCTCCTGCTGCAATTATCATGCACAAATAATGAAGCCATCGCTTGGCTTGTTCCTGAATTCATTACATTTGAAATAACACCTTGTGTCTCCTTATTTTTCACTTGTAACCAAGAGGGATTAGAACTTAAGCAGGAAAACAATCTCTGCTTCCTGCACATTGAGATAACAAGCTCTTCATAAAGCTAGTTTATTATCCTTCTCGCTATAAGAACTGTTGCACTACAGAAGAGCAATGCATACATGCCTGTGCTTAAAACGCCTGCGAATTCAGATTTATGCCTTTATATTATGCTTTGTATTAGGCTGTTGTGAAATAAATACGCCAGTACTTGGTTGAACAACTCTGTTTCTCTGAGATTATTATTATGCACTTAAAATATAAGTAACAATGAGAGCAAAGAATAAAGAAACATTATGGCACAATATAGCATTTATATATTTTTTTTTATTTCAGCCGGAGTTCCATTTCTGATCACAGCAGAGCTTTTCAAGCAGTCTCATCGTCCAGCTGCATACACCGTGGGAGGGTCTCTTAACTGGATGTCCAACTTCACTATCGGTTTCATCTTTCCTTTTCTCCAGGTATCATGAACGTTTAACGCAGATTAGTCTGAATCAGTTGGGTTAAAAGGCTCATATCATACATTTATTTCACTATAATGTGAAAAAAGTCCTTAAATATTTGCAATTTTTTATTTGTAATTTTATTTTTCAGCTGTTTTCCATTCTCTCTCTGACCCTAAGTATTAAACAATTTAGTTTTTCCTGCTTTTCCTTTCATAAAAATCCCCTTTGCATGTAAAATGAGCCAAGTCAAGCATTGTAAACCTTAATTATCTTTAGTTGAACTGTTAAAAAATCTTACATTTTGTTCTGTTCTGAATTGCAGATGTCTGCTGGGTCCTACTGCTATCTGGTGTTCTGTGTCGTGTGTTTGACTGTGGCCATCTATGTGTACTTTGTTATTCCTGAGACTAAAAATAAGACTTTTGTAGAGATTAGTCAAATGTTTGCTACCAAAGAGGCAGTGGAGGAGAGCCAGGCTCTTGCTCACCCAGACCAGCTCAAACTGAAGAAGATGAATGGATATGGGACACTTGAAAATGGTTCACTTGAATTTGACAGCTCTTCCTCCTGTCCTTAAGCTCTATTGTGAAGCCAGAGATGAAAATGTAAAAATTAATCAAATAGGCTTTAGCCATTCATTTAAGCACTGTTTGAATGGTTTCTCAGCTAACAGGGAACATTCTGAGAACATTGGCTAACATTGGTTCTCTGAAGTTCTCTCAAAGTTATCAGAAAAGTTCTTGCAGGAATGTTAGTAGAGTGTTTATTAACATTATATATTATATATCAAAAATTTTATTCTTAAGTAGTGGAACGTTTACAGAAACGTTACAGAATTTAAAAAGTTTGAATAATGCTCTTATAACCAAGCAATAACGTTAATACAACATCTAAAAAAGATCCTAGAACTTTCAAAATAATGTTTTTGTTACTTAATGGAAATGTTGGGGAAATGTACTTACAACCTAAAATTGTTAGCTGGGTTAGTAGCTATTGTATAAGTGGTTTACTATCTTGGCTTACTGAACCTAATATTTTGCAAGAAGATCTATTTCTTCCATCAGTTTGTGAGATTATGCTTGAAACATCAAGAGCATTGAAGTATGTGATGTCTTTTTTTGTAAGGAACATATGCCATAAACCATAAACATATAATGTGTTTTATTTCTTGAGAACTTTGTAAGAAGAATGTTATGAAATCCCAAGCTACATTTTTAGACTGTTTATCATGTGTTATGAGAGAAGTTCTTTTTTGTATATAGGCCTTATATAGTATTAGGTGTTTTAAAAGGTTTTGACTTTGAGAGTTTATATATACTTGCGGGGATCTCTTGCACACATTATTTTGAGATTTAGTTCATTAGACATTCAATCATCTAGTGATGCTCAGGTGTTATTGTTTCACATTTTTTGTTGTAGCAACTTTGAGTGTGCTGAGGTCAAACTAATGCAGGTACTTGACATATGCTGTTGTTTTTTTACATATATACACACACACAATTTGCACACAAACCCAGAGTTTATATAATAATGGACACTTAAATTTGAACTCGCTTGTACTAAAATTATTTTCAAAAGTATTCAAAACTTTAACGCACCAAATAAAAGTGTTTTAATGAGTCTGTGGTAATCCATTTATTGAGAACATCAGGGGGTGGGGTGATAAAGCTTACAAAGCAGGATCTGGGTACAGACACTGTTGGTTCCTGCCAAAGAGCCCCATTGCCAGTCAGAGAAGAGCTTCATTAACTCACGGACGAGGCAGATTTAATGCTTAATTAAAGAGAAGAGTCTCTCACCTTCCCCTATGGATACCGAACATCTGTATGACAATCTATATTCAAATATATATTTGCTACACCTTTAATATAATGGGTATTAGGTATTAGTATGGCTATGGCTATGTCTCAGTGTTTTATACATTTATGGATATGAATCTATATATAAAGCTTAGTGGATATATATGCTTGTATTTCCTCTTTTGTCACAGGCCTGTGTGAGTGTGTTAAGGTATGAATGGGTTTTTCAGGTCTATCAAGCCCCTGGGCAATGCTCTCCATCTGTGTGAGTCTCTCCAGATCTCCCCAGAAGAGACCCACACAGACTAATGATATCATACTCCTGCGTCTCCCGCTCCAAGAAGAGAAATTGTTAGCTGAATTGTGTCTGGCTTGCTGTTCGGTCAGTCTTCAAACACCAAGCTCAAGGTCACTGGTTAAATGGGATCTCATGGGCTGCTGTGAGCACAGCTGTACTCTCCCAGTTTATTTTAAAAGATATTACCGTGGTTGCAAGACAGCACTGTATTACAATCCCTCATACATACTACACCATTTCCTGCATTTAATTTAGCTTTAAACACTCAACATACTTTACTTTTTGTTTTATTTTATTAGTACTTTTATTGTAGAACTTACATACATAAGTAGCCTACATACATAAACAGAAAGAATCCCGAATGGGATACAGATATATACACACAAAGATTTACACATATAAAAAAGTATAGTATAAAATGTAAATATAATCTAAACTCTGAAATTAACATACATCAGGTATTTTATTATTTTAATAACAAAACATTGTGTCCTTTGGAGTAAACACATCACTTCCGCTTTCTACTTTGGAATCGTAAAGTTATCATTATAATATAGCAGCAATATCAAGGTTTAAAGCTGTTAAGATGGTTGTAACAAACAACGCTTCACACATTGTCTATTTATTTCGAGTTTATTTCAACATTAATTCTGCCTCTCTAAGCGGCGTTTGGTAAAAAAAAAAAAAAAAAGAAAACAGACAAACGTGAAAATATGAGAATTTGTACAGGATATTTTAGTTGGTGTAGTTATTGGTCGTACAAGAAGAAAACTGTTATTTTGAAACCCCACATGAAAACTAAAAACACCTGAAATTTTCAAACGAATAAATGACCCGCCGCCCATGATCACATGATTTTACACAGCAAAACTACTTCCTAAAAGCCACGATCGTGTGTGTGAACACAGTAAATCCTGTTTGCAGTACTGAAGTGCCCTTCAAATCCGTTTGAAATCTGCTTTTATTCATTATCCTCTTTCAACATTTTAGCTTTTGGCTTCTTTTGTGACCTTACATTCACTTCCATTTCCCTCTGGAGATGCGTGTCTCGTTTGTATCGTCGCCATTACGCATGACTTTGAACCTGGAGCATTTACTGCAGATAGGGTTGACATTTTGTCTTTTAACGCACTGGATTTGCATTAAGCGAATTGCCTCGTACATCACTTGTATTGCACCTGTGCGTCTGAGCGCATATCATTGGAGGTGGAGAGCGCAGATTGAGTAGGCAAGAGTCACACTGAATCTAGTTTCCTAGAATAAAGTCACTCTTAAGTTGTCACGCAGTCTGCACAGCGCTAAATACGGGAGCTCATATTTCACTGTGAATTGACTCCCCTGATGGAATGAGTGTCTGTGTCCTATAGGTCAGCGGGAGGAGAGGATGCTGGTCTAATTAGCAGCAGAGGAATCTACTGTCGCCCCTGCATCTGTTACCACTGGCTCAACTCTGCCCCCTGGTGTCCATTAAAGGAAGCGACTCAAGGTGCGTACAGCAGTGATAATCCATCCAAAGGTATTCTGTCCTTATAGGCCCTTTGTGATGCTGTGCGGCCTTCCTCTGTGTTTATACCACAGCCATTATTTAGCCATTAATAAAAACACTTAAGAATAAACATGCACGATAAGGCAAAGAATATACATACGCCGTATGAACGCGGTAGCAGCATATGCGCGCTTTTGAGTCAAAGAGCGACGTTTTGTCATAATGATAAAGGCAAGAAGCAGGAGAATATTTTAGCTCTTCCACTCCCACTGTCACCTCATAAAGAAACAAACACACGCAGTACCCTCACAACGAAGACCTGCTGCTCTCTCCAACATTTTAATTAATGACAACAGATTTTCTCCTCATAAGTGCTTTAATGTGGCTTATTGCTGTAGCAGTCCCCTTGGCCGTGGAAATATTATGTTGACGGATGTGCTGTGTCGCTGGGACTCCCTGGATGGAGGCAGCTGTCAAGCCCGAGATGATAACATTAAGGCGAGGGAAAGTGATGACAAATGCCTGTTATCAGCGAACGAGGCCAGTGACAAATCGAATTGCGGCTCCCAAGAACCCCCATTACACCGTAATAAAAAAAGATTGATGGTTCTCTCTGTCAGGACCTGTGTTAATGCGATTTCGACTGGTCTCTCCGGCTTCCAATTAAGATGGCGAGGAGAGAGAGAAAAAGAGAGAGAGACGCGACTACACAAGGCCGTCTAATTGGATCTGAGAAGCCAAAGGCATCCTCTCTTTCTTTATCTCTTTTTTTCCTTTATCTTCTGTTCTTTTGCGCCTTCTTTCGTCCCCCCACCTCACAATAAAACACTTTAGCTGGTTCTCTCTCCCCCGCTCACTTGCGGCATCTCAGTCTGGAGCGACTGTTCTTGCATTCCGTTATTTCAGGATTTATGGCTGGGAGATGGGGATGCAGACTGCGCTGTCGGTGATGGGGAGCGCTGTCTTACTGCCAGCTTCCACATCCAGACGGGCACAGATGGGAGCAAAGACGCAAACCCAGCCAATGATGAAACGTCCTGACAAACAGTGGGACAGACAGAGAGACAAATAGCTCCGTGTGAACTGCTTGCCATGCAATTAAGTAAATAAGGATTGACTGTGTGTCAGTGGTGTGCTTGAGTACGTCATTCTTCACTGATGTCTGTGTGCCCACTGATTTCATTACCGCTGAATGCTTGTTATGTTCCTGAAGGACTTTTTGAAGATTAGATGGAAAATGGCACGACGGTGCTTAAAGAGTTTTATCCTCCTTATTAAAATGCTTACGATCTCTTTGTGTCATCTTGCGAGTTTGCAATCACGAGACCTGGCACGTCAAAGTAGACCCAGATCGCCCTCAGAATTGATAGGCCTGTGTCCTTTATTAGCTACTACTTGGTTATTGTTGATTTAAATATATGGGTGTAGAACACGTCCATGCTGGAGACAATATCTGATCATCTTAAAGGAGGGACAGAGCCACAGCAACTAAAAACTGAAAATTGCTGTCTGACCTATCAAAGTTCTGTCCATCAACTTGTTCTCCAGAGAAGCTTCCATGGCCCCTCTGTGTCCTGAGGATTCATTGAATGATATAAGAGCTTTTATTGTGCCAAGCTTGTAGTTTTTGTCTGAGCTGTGCAGCCAGAGGGGAGCCGTTTTATCATTTTGACAGAACTTTCAGATCTTACTGACGTAAAAAGGGTGTTGTGGCCAACCTATATTTCCACCATTGTTTTACTTTAAAGGGACCACTCACCCAAAAATAAAAGGTCGATCATTATTCACTACTGAGAAAAACAAGACTGTACTTCTGATGAAGATGAATTCTAACAGTTTTTATTTAGTTATTTTTAATTTAGAGAAAATTCATGGTGACTCAGTCAGAGTGAGTCACATTCACTTACATTGTATTTAAAAATAAAAAAATATTTGGCATTCTATTGAAAAACAAAAGTCATAAAGGCTTGATGCTACAACATGATGAGAAGTAAATAACAATGTTTTAGCTATCAGCTGATGCCAGTATTCTTAAAAACCTTAAATATTATAATTATTCCTGCATTTTATCTAAACATTGCCTTTTATGTAAACACAGACAGAAAGAAATATTTTACTACTCTGAAATTGGTGATACATTATTATAAAAACAAAAGAGAAAGTTTGGAGACTAAAACTTGTTTTATATAATCACCCAAATATCTTAATGCAGCTAAATGTAGGCCAAAATGAGTCATTTAGCATTCTGCGTCAAATATACTGTACAAAAAAAACACAAGTTCCTCACACAATCATCAAGCCTTTATTCTGTATGAGTGAGCGTGCGTGTCTAAATATGAAGCATATCAGAGCTCTTTGCCCGCAGACGTTAATCAGAAAGTGTTGGTTTGTGATTCATTCTGTGGCCTGAGAATGAATTCTGTTTAGCAACGTGCTCTCGTTTGATAAATCTGGCCTGTTGAGTTTACGATGATCTAATAAGCTCATTGTGTGGCGTAGCTTTCATCACTCCAGCCCTTCTCAGAGCCGAGCTGTGAATCCAGGGCTAGGGAGGTGTGTGATGGATGGTCACAGTCTGGCCCCAACCTCGCCTTCATCGGGTTGGAGCTCCTGACAGCCAGGCTGAGGTTAGAAAGACAGAGGAAAGAGATCAATTCTTTGAGCACGGGGAGAAATTAGGCATGAAATTAAAGCGAGCAATAGCTGACCGCTGCTTGATCCTTATTGTAGTTAAGCCTTTATCTCACCATTGCTATATGATGGCCACTATAGCAGGGGCCCGCTCATGTCCATTTGGCAATGCCCGGGGTAGAGGCTGCATGGAGGGATGGAGACAAAGGCAACAGATGAGTCCTGCTCAAGATGGCTGCCAGTTTCAGCGCTGATGACCCGCCATTACTTATACTGCTTGAGACCAAGTGCAAGGTCGGCTCGATCTAGCCCCACCATAAATCAATGCACTAGTGGAGACGCCAAGGTTACTGGGCCTGACAGCCATCACTGAAGAGAGGGTATTTATAGACACAGAGCATGAAGGGATATTTGTGAGTATTGTGTGTGTGTGTGTGTGTGTGCATCTATTTCTTTGTATGTTTGCATGTTCGTGCATGTATTTATGTAAATGTATTTGTGTGTCACAGTATCTGCGTGTGAGTGCCTCTAATATCTTTTTGCATGTTTATTTATGTGTATGTCTGTTTATAAGAAAACAAAATGAGGTACAAATGTGCATTTGTATTTATATGCACAAACTTTGTTTTTATATGCATACAGGAGCTACAGCTCTGGATTGCAGCCCCAGCAAAATGCCTGTAAAGACTGTTTTGCATCGCTGTTTGGGAGAAAACAGATCACAAAGGCTGTCTGGTGTGCCACCTAGAGTCGGCTGTCAACAATAGCACCTAAGTGTTATTGCTTTGGCTGGGCAATGAAGACGACACCCAGAGCTACTGTTTTGTCCTGCAGAGGTAAGAAAAGAACAATAAAATATATAAATAATATGTAACTTAACTGTACATATGGATCAAATTTGATTACTAAATATTGGCAATGTTTTCACTAATCCTGTCTAAAACGAAAAGACCGGAATTTGTGTTGAAAAATTATTAGTCATTATAAAATGGAGGCTGGGTATATTCAAGATATATATACATGAACAACAGGGTGTTGTTATGCAGTTGATAAGGTGTTTTGTGTGCTCCTGTGCGGTTGCTAAGATGGGATTTGAAGTGGAAAGGTAAAAGTGGACAGTCAGATGGCTTATTAATTCAGGCTTATCTCAAATCAGCAAATAGTAAAACATGAGTATCATTTGTGTTTATAGAACAACAAAGAATGAGTTACACAGCAAGGTTTTAATCACTACCACCCAATATGAGTAACTTTCGACTCTCTTACGCCATCTCTGTTTGAAACATAAAATTACAGGTTCATTTATGTATTTTACATTTCTTGACATTAAATAAAGCCAAACTGACATTTTCCAGGAAATATAATTATTATATGCTTATCTTTGTAAATGTGGGTAAGATTTGAACACTGACCTTTTATGTAATTGCTCATTAACAGATTTTTGTTCATTTTAACTAAATGTAGCGAACATTACAGACTGCACCATTAATAAATACACTAAAATTACATGTGAAACTCTTTCACTTTTGTTTGCATCGTTTAAAAGTCAATCCTTCACCATGCTTTTTAAAACAGGCCAGCATATTGCTGTCATATATGACACATCCATGCTACTTAGTTTCTTTTAAGTCTCTTAAATGACCCGTTGACTCTCTCAACTCTCAAATCAGTGTGAAGCACATTGAGACCAAGAACCATGAGACCTGTATTATGTTCTAGTCACCTTTATGTCTCCTGTAGATGTTTCTTAATCAGGACTGCATATGCATTCAGGTCTGGTTTCATACAGATATGTTTGAAAGATAATTCCAATATACATTTGCGACTGGTTTCAGTAGTCATTTCTTTCGTCCTCAGATCTAAAGATATAAACCGGTTCTTTGTTGTTTGTTGTGTATTAGAGACATTTTTAGCTGTGGAATTGGTACAATTTAGCTGTGCAATGTTAGGTTTTAAGAATGTTTCTGTAACATGCAAGAATTTTTTTAATAAACTTGAGAGAACTTTTAAGGGATTGTTAGCCAATGTTCTGAGAACGTTCCCTGTTAGCTGGGTTTGCAACATTCTAGATGTACTGTTGA
>JAZGTK010009318.1:0-17375 GCA_036877625.1 Ambastaia sidthimunki | reverse complement strand
AAACATTAAAGAAACGTTCTTTCAACCTAAAAGTGTTAGCTGGGAGATTTTTGTTCACTATGGCCAAATGTCTGTCGTTTAGTGTAATCTATAACATATGTTTCTGCCTCAGAAAGTGGAGATCATGAGACACTGAAATCTGTGATTTTAATCATTGAATATGTGGTTGATTCATTGCTGTGTTTGTATGCAGTGCATCTTGTACATTAGTATGACTCATTCACAATGAGCTGAATGAGAGAATCTTAATCAAAAGATTTGCTGTTAATTATCATAGTAAACAGATCAATTCGGAGAGTGCACCCTCAGGAATGGCCAAGTTTGATCTTTGTGTGTTTCCTCATCTATCAGCAAATCAATCTCTTCTGTATCCCGTCCAAACTAAACAGAGATTAGCAGAAAGTTGAGTTTCCCCTCATCTTCTCTGTGGGGTAATTGAGTGTGCTGTATCTGGTGGAATTGGTCTTCTAGTGCTGTGTGGAGTCCCCTGGGGGCTGGGCGAGAGGCTCCAGCACCGGGCCTCCATTGTTTATACTGATGGATTCCAGATGCTGGCAGAGAGAGCAGCCAAACTCCAGGAGCCTACGCCAAAAAACCAGGAAGAGGTCCAGCGCTATCTGGAATACTTGGAAAACATTGCTTAGCTTTGTAATAACCTAGAAAAGTGAAAGGGCCAAAATCTGTGTTGCGTTTTAAAACTGATTCTGACTGACCGCTGCATATGTGTTGGTTTCACAATTCAAAATAGTTTGTTCAGGAAATATTTACTCTGTGGTCAGGGGGAATTTGAACAAAGATCCAGTTGGTTTGTTAAACGTGTGATGTGATTCAGCGATGTGTTTAGAAGTGATGGAGTTATCAGTGTTATTATCTGAGGTGTCGTGTTAATGACCAGTTCTTGGTGATTAGTAGCCTCCTTTCTTTTCGCGGTATGAGAACAGGTCCAACATCAGCTGTTCCAGACTCTCCAACACTAATCATCAAATTAACAAAAACTTTCAAGGCTGACCTCAGGTCAGCACCTAAAGCTATAATGTGTCAAAATCAGCTTAACCTGCTCTCTCATTGGTGGTTTTAGAGTCTCCTCAGGCAATTGGTTTTCCTAACACTGAGACATTATGAGCAGACAGATTTATCATTTAACACCACACCTGTTCTCCCTGTCAGTCTCAGAGATGGTGTCCTTGACTTTCGGGCATAAAAAGAGACAGCTGCACCCGCAAGAAAGAGACACGGAAAGAGGCAAGAAAACACTAGCTTCATTTAGACACACTGGTGGGGATTAATATAACAGCAGCGTGCACCTGACTGGAATGCTCGTCCGGAAATCACAAGCGGGGGCAGCTGATGAGCTCAACAAGTCATTCTTGTGCGGCAGACTCTGGGAAAGGCCATCTGCAGACTCTGCCTTGGCCTCCTCATCCAGTCCAGACAGAGCTCCGCTTGATCCGTTCACACATTGTGATGCCGATGAGCCACAACTCTGTAACACACGCTGGTACCTTCAATCTGTTTACATGTATAAAGTGCAGCCATGACACCAATTAACAGGACATATGTAGGACCTCAGCTGACAATTTAAGATTGTAAAACATTTTCGTAACGTTTTCATTAAGTAACAAAAACATTAAAAATGTTATTTTGAATATTCTAGAAACAAATTTTTAGACGTTGTATTATTGTTATTGCTTGGTTACAGGAACGTTATTTAGACATTTTTAAATTTTGTAATGTTTTTGAAACATTCCACCAGCAATTTAAAAATACGTTTTTTGATATATATGATATATAACAGTAAAAACATTCTACTACAGTTACTGCAAGAATGTTTTTTGATCATTTGAGAACACTTTTGCAGAACGTTAGCCAACATTCTTTGAACATTCTGTGTTTGCTGAGACTATACTATTAAATATGTTTAAATATTAAAATGTTTATATTATATTATGTACTTTGCTAAAACTTCCTTTGCTAAAAAGGACATTTAGTAACATTCTTAACTGGAAAATTTATTCACACTGTTCAATACTGTTTTTAAAAATAAAAAAAATACAGAAAGTTTTATTTTTGTGGAAGGTTGGGGTTGTTCTGTAATAATTATAATTAGATTTGAATAATAAAAAACTTTTTAATGCTTAAGAAAATGTGTGTGTATGTGTGTATAGCATATAGAAAAGCATTGTGTTCAGTGTTTAGCAGTCACCAATGTTTAGTGCTCTGTTCTCTGTTTCTTAGAAATGGGCTGTTTTTCTGTGCATGTATTTATGCCAGTGAGTTCATCTTTTTTTAGATCAGACAGATTTGGGTGACATTTACAGGAATGAGGAATGAATTAGAATGTTTGTTGTGGTAGGCCAGTTATCCGAGGCTATGTGGGTTTCTTAATGTTTGATTAGCCAGACTTCATGTGCACTTTGTGTGCTGTTACATTTGTTGTATAAGTGAAGACGTGTTTTGTCTCCTGTTGATTTTCTGAGAGTTAACATGCATTTCCTTTTAAAACCAAACTTCAGCAGCTGGAGCCAAAAAGTTTTTGTGCAGTTACCTTCAAGAACTTTTTTAAACAGCATTGCCACCCTTCTAAAAAATCCTTTAATTTTGCATGCAGAAAAATCGCACATTGACTGGTCAAAAACGGCAACACTTTTATTTAATTGGTGCATGTGTTGTAGTGTCTATAGATCATTCTTTATTATTTAGTATAATTTAACTGTTATTCTGTGAAATATATGGCAGTCCTTAAAGAAGCAGGTTTTTCACTTTACAGCTGCACAAATGCTTTAATTCATTAATTTTTAAAAGTCTGGTCCAAATGTTCTTAATAAATTTGCTGTTTTTCTGACGATCTCACCCTGAACAAACCCTTCCTAACATTTCCCTCTCATAAGTTTTATCACTCGTGCTGCGGATGCCTCCAAACTCTGAATCACTATCTCTTACTGTTTTCCTCTGGCACCCTTTTGTTAATCTGTATAGTCTTAATTCAAAACATGTGAAAGATCTGAACAGGGACTGTTAGTGTTTTCTTATGTTATACCAGTGTGGAACTCATCTGCTTCTGATTTCCTTCCCCTTCAGTCCTGTTGGGCCTGATTGGAGGAACGTCTCCAGCTGTGAGAGATGACTGCTGTACTGAGGTATTTGTCCTGTTGTGGGGAGGTTGGCTTTGCTGCTAGGACAGTCAGAACCCCCACCTCCCCCTTTTAGTCTCCATAGGGAACACAGCTGGAGGGATGGTGAGAGGAGACGCTCAATCTGATCTCCCTCCCCCTGACCGGTTACAGTCACTGAATGCTGGTATCTGATGTCCTGAGTTTTCTGCAAGCCCAGATTTGCTCTGCAGAAAGGGCGACCCTGCTGTTGGTATTATTACCCAGATAACAATTTAAGAGTGAGAACGTTTCCTAATGTTTCTATTAAGTAACAAAAATTTAAAAATATATATATAAAGTTTTAGAAACTTTCAAAACATTCAGATTTTTAGACGTATTAACATTATTTCTTGGTTATAAGAACGTTGAAACATTTTTTTTAATCTGTATTTTTGAAATGTTCCACTAACTACTACTAAAAATATTTTTTATAATGATTTATAACGCTATTTATAACATTACTGCAAGAATGTTTTTGATAACTTGAGAGAACTTTTAGAAAACATTAGCCAACATTCGGAGAACGTTCACTGTTAGCTGGGTAGTGAAGTGATGGCGTTTGGAACGTTGGATTCACCTTACTGCTGTTGACAGGCAGTAAATATTTTACGTGTGTGTGTTTATAGTTATGTTTTCACAGCGAGTGACTGTTTTGTCCACTTTTCTGTTCCAAAACAATAACCATGACGCCCTCAAACAGCTGGAAGTTCTCTCTCCAAAAACCATTAATCGTAAAGGAATAGTTTACCCCAAGATGAATATTCCACTTAATCACCCCCATATTATTTCCAACTCCTATTATTTTCTTTCTCTATGTAACACAAAAGGAACTGTGAGGCATAATATTCAAGCAGCTCTTATGGGCTTATATGGGCTTCTTTTATGATACCTACATGATTTTTAATTGTCATTTTGGAATTATAAATCGTCATACAGTTTCATTGCATGGAAAAGAGCAGTTTAGACATTTTGACTAATTTTGATTTGTTTCACTTCAAGAATTAAAACTAACACAGGGTTGGAATGACGTGGGGGTGAGTAAATGATGGCAAATTTGTATTGCTGGATTAACTCCAGTATTGTTTTAATGCATGCTGCCTATGAGGTAAACATTGACTTGAAGCACACATATCTCACTTATATCAAACATCAACACTTCCTTCAGTGTTGTTATCGATTCCCTTCCCGTCTTTTAGATCTGTTTTCATTGGATAAACAGCTAAATTGATTTACACAAACCTGCTGTGTCCATTAAGCTCAGAGTTGGGGTAAAATGGTCGCATTACTTCTAGAGCTCTGGGTAGAACTGTGTAAACACACATCTGAAACACACAGGCTTTGCTTTGGATTTGTTTAGACTGTGGTGTTACTGTCAACGCTGTTCGTTTGTCATTTCCCTGGTGATGGCTGTAAGTAGAGCGAGTAGAACTTTCGTTTGCCCTATTTCCTCTGAGATTGTTTCATTTGGAAAATAAAAGTGTTTTGTTTTGCGCAATTGCTTGTTTTGTGGGAAGAATATTCACAAAGTAAAACAATAACACCATAAATTTAAGGTTTTAGGGCTGTGGATTTCATATCCGGTGTTTCTTTAACGTGTGTTAAATTATGAACTTTTTTTGCTGCAACTTATTTAAAGAATAATGTACAAACTAACATTGTTAATGGAGGTTTTTTATTTTGCATATTTAACAGTAAATAATTCTTCATTTATTGTATTTTATTTTGAAGTATCCATTACTCCTGCAGAATCTTTTGATTCAGCATCTCTGGGGGTACATTGTTAATTTCATCATTTTGTCAGTGTTCCTCTGTTGGTGTGAAATCTATTAAAAACACAACCAAAATAGGTCAGACTGCTGTAAACAGAATATCAAGTGTGTCCTCTGGCACTCATCCAGGGACCACTGCAGTGCTGGATATATACAGCTTTTTCATAGAGTTGTGAATTCTTCAGGGCTGATGATCAGATCTGTCTCGTAGAGGCTCACTAACCCTCATAACTTTTAGGCAATTCTAAGTTGCCCAACATCTTTTGCCCAATAATAATTATATTGCTTGGCTGCAGTGCATAAAATGGCAAAAACACCAGACATGGTAAACTAGCATTTCAAGACCAAGCTGAAATCTCTGCAAACTGGTTTTATCAGCAGTCGAACAATTAACCAATTAAACTACATTAATTGAAAAACATAAATCCTAACATGGCATTAAATGATCATTAAATAATTTTGTTTTTCAACACAGTGAATCTGGCATATAGCTGAATTTCAAACTATGTCATGTTGAGTTACCCAACTAACAATTATAGGTTGCAAGACCATTTCTGTAACATTTCCATTAAGTAAAAGAATAACCCTTTGATATATGATATATAACATATATAACATTCATATAAAATATAATACATATAAAACGTTCTACTAACATTACTGCAAGAACATTTTTGATAACTTTTATGTCAGCCAATGTTTTAAGAACGTTCCCTCTGGAGTAATAAATAACAAATAATTTATCCGCTGGGTAATAACTAGATATTTCAGACACCAGTGATGTCAAGCACACATCAGTGGTTCTGACATCAATAGTCACACCCACACCAGACCACCAGCACAACAATAGCAGAGGGATCAGTACCGTCATAAGGACCGGCTTGCGTCAGTCTTTCTAAGAAGTTTCAAAGTAGCCAAACAACAGCCACAAACGTCATGGTTTCCAGCTGTTGTCAACAGTTTTGTTGAGAGTGGTTGAATCATGTTTATGGTTGGGGAGGAGGGCCTTTTGCGTTCAGTATGTCAGTTGGCCAGTTGGCTTTGGTTGGATGCAGCAGATGTTAATGAGTGACATCACCTTCCGTCACTCAGATGTGATCTGAAGTTCTAGCTCCAAATCTTCTCAGCAGCTTTAGACTACACTGTCCACTTATGAGTGTGCAATAAACACTCCAGCAAACAGGGATAGAGGAAGTTTGTTATGCAAGATTACACGTTTATGCAAGGAATTTACATCATAAATCCATTTTTTGTGTCACAGCAATTTAGTAAGTCATAACCACGCAAATGGGGTCATAACAGATAACTTCTTTTCTATTCTTTGTGTTTTTATTTGCAGTGTTGAGGACAGGAAATATGCTGAACTCTATGACCAGAGAGCATGTTTAAACCACAGCACAATTTTCTTCCAGGGTTAGAATTCACTCGCATGAGGAAAATCATTAGAATTCCTCGTATCCAGAGTTCTCAGATTTGTGCAGTGGTTTGGAGGCTGAACTCTGCCATACCACACATAGCAACTCCTTCATGATGATGAAGCCAGTTAGCAGCTCTCTATAAATACTAACAGTATGTTTGTTGTTGCTTTGTGTGTTGCTGCAGTTAAGGGTTCGACTGACTTTACATTCACAATTATGCTTTTGGCAGATGCTTTTTTCCAAAGTGATTTACAATGCATTCAAGCTATACATCTGATCACTATGTGTGTTACCTGGGAATTAAACCCACAACCTTAACGCAATGCTCTACCAGTTAAACTACAAGAACACTTGAGTTCAGTTTTTATAATAGTTTGTTTTGGACAAACTGTGCTGTAGAAGATCCATCAAAAATGATATTTGTGATGCTCAAGGGACAAGTTCGTTTTTTCTTTTCAGTTAATGTCAGCATTGAGTCATTTTTTTGAAATTTCTTCTGTAATAAAGTTATAGATTCTTACATATAACCGCATTCCCATGTTTTTCTTATGAAACAGCCTCTGCTACAGATTTTTATTCTAGTTCTTTTGCTCATAATGCCAATTTCTACAGGATAGGTTGTAATGTGTGTGAGGCAGTATTGGGAAACAGCAGAAGTTGACGTGCAGTTCTGCACAATGTTTTAATTAAATACTTAAGGAAAGAAAATGAGTTTTGGTCTGTACAGAAAACAAGTGACCAAGCAGTTGGCTGCAAGCTTCCAGTCTACAAGTATTTGTCATAGGATTGTTTGAAGAAAAAATTAAGAGGCTATAGGTCAGTTCTAAGGCCAGTACTTCAACAACACCAAAATAAATTTGTATGAAATTTGGCCGGTGGTTTTAAAGCATGAAATTAAGAGTCTTTTAGCACCAATAAACAGTAAAAGCTATATATTTAAATGTACACCTCCTCTTACTATTGAAACAGATACTGTTTTAATTTCAAAACATGCTGGTTTAATAAAACGTGAGTTGCCTTTTTCCAGTCTTTCAGTAACATCAAAGGCCACAGCCTGCCTTTTTTGCATTACATTTGGCCAGTCACAAATTTATACAAATTTTGCATAATCCACAGAGTCTTCTGATTGGTTGGTACCTAGCCTCAGGTCAGAGCTGATCTGATAAATGCACAGTAGATTCTTTAAGCAAAATTCTGTGCAGATCTCGTGAATCAAACTTTGTCTTTGTCATGTCTTTCCAGGCCAGACCCAAAGGTGAAGGACTGACTCCATATCAAGGCAAGAAGAGGTGCTTCGGTGAATACAAGTGCCCCAAATGCAAGAGGAAGTGGATGAGCGGCAACTCCTGGGCCAACATGGGCCAGGAATGCATCAAATGTCATATCAATGTTTATCCGCATAAACAGGTACAGTACACCTCCTGTATTACTTCAGAAATTTGTGGCACTGTCTCTTTAAAACACCAGAAACAGGTTTTTCTAATCTGTGAGTGTACTGTAGAACATATGTGTGTAGTGTGTAAACATACTGTGTAATCTTCCAAGAAGTTCTTATGGATGGGGCCCAGTGGGTACCCTTGAAACCTGAGACATAAACCTAAGCCATACATCTTCCCCAAATACATACTGAACTCTTGTGAAGGACTCCTTTTTCAGGATGTACTCATAATTAAAAAAAAGAGGACCAATATTTATATAGCAAGCTATACAAAGAACATCTACACATCCATAATAATGTATGAATAGAAAGCATGAATGATGTCATAACTACATTTTAAATGGTTAACCCAGTTTTTAAAGTAGCCATACATACACAGTTCAGAGCAGGTTAGGATGCAAATTGTGCTGTAGGACTCAGCAGTGTCCTGCAATAATATTCCCAGCTAAGGATTTTAGGTTGTAAGAACATTTCCTAAATGTTCCCAGTAAGTAACAAAATGTTAAAAATGTTATTTTGAAAGTTCGCCGAATGTTAAAATGTCAAAATGTATTATTAAAATGTATGAATGTTAAAATGTCAAAATGTAATGTTATTGCTTGGTTAAAAGAAGATTTTTGAAATTCTGTGAATTTTTTAAAACATTACACTAACTACTTAAGAATAATATCTACTAATGTTACTGCAAGAATATTTTTGATAACTTTTGGAGAACATTAGCAAATGTTCTTAAACGTTCCCTGTTAGCTAGGATTATGGGTAATTCCCTTCTGACAGACAAATTTTTTAACAAGCGTCTGAGATGTGCAGCTCACTGATATATATAAACTTTCTATATATATATATATATGTCAAAAAGACCTTTAAGGATTTGCAGATGGTTCCCTTTCCCTGTAACTCAAGCGAACATAAAATATTCAGTTTTATTGTCCGCTTACAATGGAAATCATTCTTCCAAGATGTGGAGTATGGAAATCATTTAATACCGCAGTTCTTTCACTGTAAAGTATTGTATATCTCCAGCCGTTTCTGATAGATGATTAAGTAAAAGTTACTCTGTGTTACCATTGCCACACTGTCATATAAAAACTCCAGACCTATTCCAGAAATGACCCTGAATGCATGAGACGTAGGCGTCTGGAGATTCCTGCTTTTATCATTCTCATATTTAATGACATGCACAGGGAACCGGGCTGACATCTTTACAGTATGAGAACAGACATGAAACAGAGATATTTTGTGAAGCCCTCCCAAACTTCCTGCTTTGAGATCTTTCGTTTTTGGCAGGGACACTTATTGAGAGCATCAGGACGACACAGCCAAATTATTAATTCGCAGAGGCATCAGACATTTCCTGAAATTATCATTCACAAAACACTTTGGCTCTTTGAGCAAACACTCCCTTAGGTTGCAACACTGTCTTCTCCCAGTGGCCCTTTCTAACCTGGTTTTCCGTAATTCACGAAGCGCAGCTGAGACGTACAGGAAAGAATAACAAGATTGTAAAATGATCTTCCAAAAGCAGTGGGTGGGAAAACAAATAATTGCAGAAGTATTATTTGTGATCAACAGCCAAAAGGATTTGGCTCACACGTGTTCTCAGTGTCTTTTGAATAACCTCCAAGACAAAGATTCACTCTTGAATCTTCCCTGACTGCTCGGACTGGTGTACAGCTTGGCTATATCACAGTTTGTCTGAGCGATGGAGTCCTGTACGATCTACAGTTGCTTTACAATTACCTATTTAGCAAACACTTTTATCCAAAGCCACCTTCAGTGCATTTAAGCTATACATTTGATCAGTACGTGTGTTCCCTGGGAATTGAACCCACGACCTTTGCGTTGCTGACACAATGCTCTGTCAGTTGAACTACAGTAACACTGCAGCTTAACAGACACTGTAACTTTAAATCCTCTCATTTGTGCAAGAATTGGAAAAAATGTAAAAAAGGTTATTAATAAAAAAGCATGTTCTCTTTCTGACTGGGATTACGGTTAATATTCAACAAGGATAAACTGGTTGTTGGTATCAGTCCTAAACTCATTTTTGACACACCCGCGGTTGGTCCATTGTGGTTTGAGACTTGGACTTACAAGTTCCTGATATTTTGTCTCCAAACCCATATCTCCAAAGAGTCTAGCCAAACTAAAACAATTCTCAGTTTTGAACCTGAATGATGAACAACTGTGACTCACATGTCCTGTTTTCCTCAGCGTCCTTTAGAGAAACCCGATGGGCTGGACGTGTCTGACCAGAGCAAGGAGCACCCACAACATCTATGTGAGAAGTGTAAAGTCCTGGGCTACTACTGCCGTCGTGTGCAATAAGGAAGTCCCTCGAGGTCCCTGTCGTCTTATTACTTCCTCCACCCCCCGTCCTCCACCCCCCGTCCTCCACCCCTTCCATCCGCCTTTGCTTTGCCTCCCAAGCGCTCCAGGAAAAAGTGAAAAGTGCCAAAATGTTCATGTAAATATGTCTAATGATAGTAACGGCTTTGTGTATCAGCAGCATGCCTCGCATTTATTGCTTATATTATGTGTATGATGGACAATTGAAATGAATACATTTGGAAGAGTTGTGACTGACAGTATTTGTTATCCATTATATTGGTAGCAGTGGATTACCTCACCACCGCGCCCTCGAAAGTGTGTTTACAGACTTACCCTTCATTCTCCCTGTTAAGTGAACTACAAAGATGTGGTGAGCGGTAAAGGTGTCAGTTCACTCAGTCAGGGCCGGTGTGCCTTTTACAGAGTTATTGGGTCAACAGCACATCATATTAACTGTGAATTAACAGAGGGATAATGGACTTTCCATCCCTAGCTTTTGTGTCACATATTTATTTATGTTTGTGTATCATCTTGTAGTGCAATGGAATTTACTAAACTGGGATAAATACATCTGTGTTTCTATACAAACAGATCTTGCCATTAGAATCTACTGTAGAATAGAATCGTCTTAGGCTTTGTTTTAGCTGCGTCAGGTAGTTTATTTCTTTACATACTTGTATGAATTGTCAGATTCTAGATCGTTTTGAGACGTCTGCTACTCGTAGCCTTGGAGGCACCCAAACATCACATTCAATCAAGTCGTTGGCAACTATGCAAAACCGTAACATCTTATGCAGATTCATCAATTCCTGTACATTGTCATATTGTCTCTGTTTTATGAAGTGTGTAGATGATCAAAACAAAGCCATGGCTAGCTGATATGCAGAACTGTGCAAAACTACCATCACCGTCCTTTGAAATGTGATCACGCATGTTGTAAATTGTTGCCAGAGAACTGCTTTGATTGTCTTAGAAACCCAGGTAAAACTCAAGATTTTTTTGTTGTTTTTTTTAGCATGAGGTCAAGCGTTGAGCTTTTTGGTCCATATGCTACGATTTAAGAAATCGTTTTTCAGCTTAACACCTGTTCCTCACTGGGTTTATTTGCCTCAGGATGGAGGGTGTGTTTGAATTACTCATGAAAAACCATGTCTCCATATGAACACTGCTCTGGGAAAGGGCATATGTAAATTCAAGCCTCACTCCAGCAGCAGCAAATTTACAATTTATGGTATGCGAACGTTCATTTATAAATTCAGAATTATTTACATCCTTTAATTTGACCAGAGACCCTTGCACTAAAATGTTAATGAATTTCTCCTGTTTACACCCAAACATTTCTAAATGTGCATCCTCATATTTCACAAATGAATTCCATGTTCAATGTCTTTTTGCCATGGCCTGACCCATCATGAGTGTATGTTTATACAGTACATTAGTTAAATAACTGATGACTCACAAGTAATTAATTACACCATGTTCAAACTGTGATTTTCTATCTGGGTGGGCAATACATGATTGTAAAGGGAAAAGAAGGAAAAGTAGGTCATTTTGAGAAGTCTTTGGTGATGTAATGACACTTTGGGTACATTTGATTGGCCACAAGATGTTTTAAAGAGATTCTCATAGGAAGATGTCTCATTGAGAGCATTATGATGGAAGTGTGTTAACATTTAAAGGAAGGAAGTGTCTATAGGATAAAACAATGTGTTGTTTACCTCTTGTTATGGTTCACGTGAAGTACTAATTGGTCATATTTGACTGTGACCCAGGATCATCTGATGTTAAATGTAGCTTTACATGTTCGGATGGTAAATCATCGGCAGATTTCGTAAGAATTTTTCGAATTACTCCTAGATGTACATATGAAGTTAAATGCATTTACATGGTAAATACGATGTGAATAATTGTTTACTTTGGAGTCCATATATTTTGTGTTGTCTGAATATTAGTTAGTCTGATTCATAGGGATAAACTTTAATCTTGTCTGAAGGGAATGTCTCCAGTGCCTCAGTTGTGTAACTCAGTTCGGTTAGAAAGAGTCTGTGATTTTGGTTAACAGATGTCATGCATATTGCTGTGGAAGATTAGATGGCTAAAAAAATAATTCTGGAGTCTGTAAGTTGACGCTAGTTGGTTCCTCGAACGTCATTATTGTTTCTGAGAGCCTCTATTTCTTAGTAACTGTATTTTCACATTGTTCTGGTTTTACTAATGGCTCCACTGTGTGTGTTATTATACTCCAACGTTTACTTCAAGCCCTGCTGGAGCTGGAATGAGTTACTCTGCTTTTTGATAAACATCGTAATGAATGGCGTAATGAAAATAAGCAGTGAATTGAACGATTACTGTGGATTCATCATCATTGTTGCAGATACTCCACACTTTAATGGTTTCCTTGCATCATTGGGATCAATTTAATTCTTCATCAGTTCTGTAAACCTGAATAATGATAAAAAGCACCACTAAAGTTAGGCTTCATTATTAAACTCGCTTTATTGGATCATTGTAAAATAGTTGCTAGACTGATCTCAGATTTTCCTGATCGACTAAAATGAAACAGGCCTGAGTTTTTAAAATGTTTAATACAGATTTACGTAAATGTGATTATTTGTGGCTAGTTTTCCGTGATCCCTTTTAGCCTGTTTTTGTGTTTCTGCCTTTACTGAACGGAAGACAGAGCTTGTGGTATTGAGAGTGTACATGCATTTAAAACTATACAAAGTGCTTTTCGCGCGTGCGTTTTTGTCTTGAAATACGTATACTTGACTTTTATAGCTCACTTTCAGTATAAACGTGTTGTTTTCTATTAAAGGTTTGTGTATTTTGGAAACAATATAAATAAGATTTTGGAGTAATTTGATATCCAGACAAGAATTTTTCCCTTACAAAGATACTAGTATGTGTTTTGTGTATATATTCGATTGCCATTATTATCAAGTTAGCTATTTCAAATGTTATGATGCAATATTAAACCTTTGTATGTGAAAAAGGGCAATTTGCGAAGATGCAATAGAGCTGGGAGGTTTTTCCTTTAATGTTTTACATCTTTGGTTATATCTTACAGAAATATTTATGGAAGGATTTTGTTCTTTTTTAACAATTCAATTTTTTTGTATAAAATATGCAACAAAAGCTACTCTATGAAGAAAATATTGATGATGACTATATAGAATATTATTCAAAGGTTGGTACATATTATGCCCTTACAAGCCATTTTATTTGTGTTTTATTTCAGATGTTAATCGTATATAGTAATCCTACCTGTTACAAACATACATGTGCTTAAACATGTTTAGAATATTTGTGTATCTGCTATACAGCATGAATGTTTTGGTTTGCAGTTATAGGAACATTGTAACACTTTTTTTGTTTTTAACACACATTTACAAACAGCTGTTTTATCATAATAAAGACTGACTCGCACACTGTAAGTCGTAGGGCCTTTAATATATGCAAAACAGTGACAAAAAGACTAACTCCAGTGGTTGGCTATAACACTGAATTGCATCTACAAGCCTTTTACATGTACTAAATGTTGTAGTAAACCAGGCCATTACTGTATGAAACTGTGAGCTCTAGTTAGTCATGTCTCCAGTTACTGCCAGGAATGATGTTGAAATTCTTTTTTTCATGTAAAAATGGAAAAATCTAAGACTATGTGGGACTGAAGTTTGCATGTGCATGTTTTTTTAATGATTTGAAAACTTTTGTTTGTGCAATGTATTCTTAATATTAATACATATTCCTGGCAAGATATATTTTAGTAGAGTACACCTAATTGTTAGTCATTAATAAATGCCTTTATTTAATGCAAGTTTTCCAGTGCCATTAATAAATGTACTGAATGTACCGATTTAACCTTCATGTGACAAATAAGAAACTCATGTTTGTAAAATCTGTAAAATATTTGTCATATTGGATTGGACAGAGTAACGGAAAGGTCTGAAGAAAGTACTAGAAGGCAAGGTGAGATCAAATCTGTTGCTCATTGTCCATGAAATGGCATTCCGATATGTGCCTTATTTGTTAGTTAGGAAAACTGAAAACTGTGCTTTTTAGAAGTTTGTTCAATTAAAACATTGACTCAGTTCCATGTCTCTGTTTCAGTTCTTGTGTTATAGCACCCAGTGATGTTTCTGATTGGGCCAAAATATATGTGCAGCCTGTTTTTGTATTTCAACATACTCTTTGGCTCATCTCCTGGTGTTGCGAAATTCTGTCCATTTTAAATCAGTCACACTGAAGCCGTATGGACTGATTAATTATTTAGATACGGTGCTGGGGAATGATGCTCGTGTAACTGGAAACCAGCTCTGAAACCTATGGGAATGCCTGTCACTCTGACATGAGTCTGAATCCATTTGCTGTGAACAGGCTGAGGAGCGCTTCAAACCCATCTTTACAACAGCTCAGGTCTGAAGACGTGTATTTTTTTTACTCTTGACCTAATTGTAATGATTGTAAACATATGAGCTCTGTATGTGAATGTTGGTGCTTGGCAATGGTGGTGGCTTTCTCTTGAAGCCAAGTTTAAGTAATTGGTCTACACATTCCAAATCCCTTAAACTTCACAAGAGGGTGGAGACGCAAATTATATCAACTTTGTTGCAACAATGCAGATTTAAACAGAACGAGAATGTCACTATGGCAACACTGCAATCTGAGAAGTCAAACAAACCAGTTGTGATTTCGGACCCCATATGGTTTCATTTAGCAAAGCACTGCGCTCCACAAAGGTTCATAATTTACTTTCATAAGGCATTACTGTGATAAGCTACACCTACACACCTTTTAAAAGTGACTGCTCGTTTTCATTTCAGGGTTTTGTGAGTCAATTAGCTTTAGTTAAAATGGAATTTTACAACTATATATTTATTATAACATAAAAGGAACACCAGTCTCTGCACTTAAGTTTTGATTGAACGTTCATATTGAAAAGAAGTTTGAGCTGGAGATGCTCCAATAGCCAAACAGGAAGTGAAATCCTGCTTTAGGGGACAGGAAAGCTTGTTGCTGGATAGAGTCTAAAAAAAGGTTTGGGATCATTCTCAGGAAGATTTAAAAAGCATGCCACACAACCAGATATACTGCTGTAGTTGTAGCAGGCCCTCATCTGGAAAACAGCCTTAAGTCATTAAAAAAAATGGGCACAGGATGCAAATATCCTGGAAGAAATTCCATATGTCAAAACCAGTTTCATGTGTAATTTATTTATTCAAAATACCTCCTGGGTTTCTCTGGCATAGTTCTTGAAAGGTAAACAAAATCCATACAGCCTTTCTTCTAATTTATAAACCTCAAAATTATTTTTAACAGTCAGAAGCCATAGGGCATGAGAAAATGTATATTAAGAATTTTCTAAAAGCCTGAGAAAGTATAATTTACTATAGTACTTTGCATAAATAATTTGCTTAGTAAGCATAAAACACCTTCATGAATGCACACAATGGGACATAAAAATGGTGACATGAACAGTTAGCATAATATTAAAAACAATTAATTCACTATAATATACATGCAAAAATAGTTTCAGTTCAGATAAAGTTTGAACATTTGAAGAGAGTCCAGAATCACTTGTGTTCTCCACAGCCTGCGATGACAGTCGTCTTTATAGTTCCTCCATCATCTAAGCCATAAGACTAATGAGAGAGACAGTCTTCATGCCCTCTGTGACCTGACCCAACACAACGTGCTTACCATCAAACCTAAGAGAGAACGGCACAAGCATCAAGCCAATGAAAACAGTAAAGGCACTTGGGATGAGTAATAATTAAATAAGGTTTCTACTGGCATACCATTATGTTTTCGCAGTGCAGATGAAAAACTGGAATCCATTTGTGTTCAGCACAAAGTTTGCCATAGACAGCACGCCTATGAGAAAGAGGGAATTAGACCACCTCCAGAGTTACTCCACGCTAAACATTTCATAGATTAATTTGTCACTTTAAATTATTTTGTGATGTACATGAGGAAAATCTGACAATCAACTGATATACAATAGCAACCAGAGAGTAAAGAAAAGTTAAATTGTGCGTTGGGGGTGGGTGGGGGTGGGGGGTACTGGATGAGAGACAACATCTGGGTTTGGCAAGTTATGGTCCTCTACTACAATTACATCCAGTCATGTATTACACAACCTAACACTATTTGACCACATTAAATCTATCAAAAGGGTTTGTTGGGGTAGGAACCCCCTGGCACCAAAAATGCACTAGGATACACTGGCTTTGAGTTGCTTGGAAAGTAGGTCATTTGTTTGCGGATTACAAAATTTGGTTCAGCAATTGAGGGAACCTTAGCACCACACTGCGGCTATAAAGGGACATGCATGTGCAGTTTTTGGATGTTTGGTTATAATGGTTCTGTTGTTTAGCGAAATTAATTATTGTCTTGAACAACCGTGTATTCAGAGGCTAGAATATGAGCTTTAATACTCACTGTTTTGAGGACAGATGTCTCAACTCAATTCACATTTATTTGTATATCGCTTTTTACAATACATTTTGTTTCGAACAGCTCTCAACAGCTGACCCTGTGTTGAAATTACCTGGTCCGAAACTCTCATCCTTAAATTTCTTTCCAAAAATTGACTTTCCACCAGTGCCAATCTCCACCCTGTTAACAAAACATCAATAAAAAAATTGATGCTTATAAATACATATATAACTCAGAGGTTAAATAATTGAATTAAAATATTTATATGGAATGTCTGATTGACATGTAAGGAATTATCATTACATGCCTTTGTGATATGCACATTATAATAACTGTTCAGTATTTTTAGTACATTTGATTTTGGGCAGAAAGAACTTAAAGCAGTTACCTGACACATGGATTCATGGATGATTCTGTGAAACACTGAGCCCTATTTCCAAAACCAGTTTTCTGAAAGAAAAACACATGTATACTGATCGCTACTGTGTGTTACTGTGTCAAGAACTTTGAACTAATATTATTTTTTTAATGAAATACTTGCTCACCTGTTGTTTTAGAAATCACGTCGGCAAAGAGCTGCAACTAAAACGAAGTAAAAACATACATGTGACATATTATTGTTAATTTTATTATTATCGTTAGTACACGTTAAGTTAATAAACAGAGAACATATTTCAGGTTATTTACTGTCACTGACAGTTTAACAAGAATGAATCTGAATGTTTTTCCCCCTAATCGTTTACTATACGATAAACCTTTGATTTATTTGAACTTTCCAGTCTGTTTCAGACATTTATTTTATTTGACACATAACTGTGCATTATGCACT
>JAZGTK010009317.1:0-17376 GCA_036877625.1 Ambastaia sidthimunki | reverse complement strand
GTGAAACTGACCACGAGTGTGTTCCTCTCGGGCCGGATCAACTCTTCCGCGTCCCGCAGGTACTTCACCTCTCCATCGCTATTATGAAACCTGAAGAACAGTATAACACCAACTAATGTAAAATCCTGTATGATATAAAATGATCACAGTCACAAATCATAATTAAAATAAAATGACCGGATTATTACAGCAAATGCGATACATGATTTTATATAAAACTGCATCTATTTTAAACTGATCTACTGTTCCACAAAACGATTGTCTTATAGTTAGGTGGTTATCGTGAAACTGAGTTAAGCAATGAACAGTAAAGGTACACAGTATTTACTCACTCTTCCAAAAAAGCCTGGAATAATTTTTGACATTTTTCCGCCAGTTCGTCCTTCATCACCTGACCGCCATGTTGATCCACTCCAGGTTCCATAAGATCCATTTTTCTAATCAATTGCTATTACAAAGTTATAACAGTTACGTCCTGTCTCGTAGACAAAAGCTCCACGAGTTCCTGCTGAAGTTTTCGCGCGGAATGCTGTACCATGTGATTCTTTTCGCGCCACCAGGAACCAATCAGATTGTTACATTTCAGTGCAGCGGCTACAATTGGACTATAGTAACCAATCTTTTTCGAGCATTCGGTTTAGGGGCGTGAAATCAGTCTGGTGGGTCTTAACATTTACATTCTTACATTTTAGTTTAAAATAGTGACTAAATGTCATTCACTCGTTTACAGTAAAAGTCAGAAAGATATTTATACTAAATCCAGTCGGGTTGGGCTTCCCAAATGTTGTCTTTAATGGTTCAGGTACTCTGGGTCTTAATAATAATCCTTATATTTTAACACCTAACTATGGATCTTCAATTCATTGACGTACATTTGCTTGTACATGTATAAACAGAGTTTATTTATGTATGAATTATTGCTCAGACTGTTGTTGAAGTAGTACAGAGTTGTATTATATGGTGCTGTATTATATATGTTACATAGTTTGAAAGTGTTGGAATAGGATTTCTTTTAAATAACTTAAAGTTATAGTTTTCGTGTGTATGTCAGGTACCAAACATTGTAATTAAGGTATTTAAATTATTGTACTTTTTACAAACATCTTAATTGTTCAGATATGTCTGTTGGCACAATGAAGATCATTATAACTGAAAATTAGTCTTTTAGCGCTTCTTGTGGAACTTATTGTCTTGTAGGAAATATATAATAGCTGAGAATATTTTGGCCTGTATGGGTTGTTATTGCGTCATTTAATGACGCCTTTTACACACGTTTTTTTCAAAGGCCGTGAATATTGCTTTTGGCAGTAGATGGCGCTGTTGATATAGTGTATGTGAAGAGCGAGCGTTTAGTTAAGACTGCAGAGAGCGACAGAGAGTACAATCATGTCAAAATATGCACGTAAAAAAAGACAAGCCACTATGCAAAATGGGCAACAAAAACAATATTTTCTAACACTTGATTTCTGCCCTAAGCATTCTAAACTAATTTTTTTAACATATGCGATTTATGTAAAATCTAAGGATCTTTGATTAAATTGGCATCATTTTGTAATATATTTCATTAATAAGCAATTAACAAAATATTATATAGTGCTTAGAATTTAAATATGAACGAGTCAATGTTTAAAGTGCATTTAATTGACTTAATGATGGCACAGTGATGTCATGTGTAATGGTAATTGATTACACAAACATTTTTATTGATCATGCTTTAGGAACACTGTGCACTGAAGCACTGTGAACTATTTTTAGATGCATTCATTCATTCTTTTTGACAAGCTACTAGATGTAATTGTCAAGTGTTGCTGACTAGTTTCAGTTTTCAAATGTGTGGCTTGAGGACATTGTGGGCAGTGATCAGCATTTGTACCTGGTTAATGATCTAAAGCAGGGGGCTTAATAAACTTCCAAGGTGCCTCAAGATATCTTACAATTATTTAAAATAACTCAGAAAAGCATAATAAACTAAAATAAGCTAAATTAACTAACTAAATAAACTAACTAAACAATGAAGTAAAACTTAAAAGTTTTTTGTGTTTGATCTGGAATATTTTTTGGGCATTCATTGTGGGTGATGGGGATGAGGGGGTGGGGAGGCATCATGTATTGTTGTGGACAACAGGGGGGATTTAAAGTTAAGAAGCCCACCACTGATCTAATAGAGCTAGTGTGGTTAGCAGAACTATAGTGAGAAAGTGCATATTATGCAAAAGTATTTAGTATGTGTAGGGCGTATCCTGGGTTGTGGTCTGTAACTAGACGTCTTTTGTTTTGTGGTTCCCCTTATGGCGGTTGATTTTACCCAGTGGCGACATTTTTGAATTTTGAACTAAAATTTTGATTGGTAGGTAAACTAAAGACATGCAAATATGCAAATAGTGCATGACTTTCTAAACAGTAAAGCTCAAAATCTGCATTATTTTAATGTTTATTTAAAAAAGCATAAAACATGTAATTCATTTGAACACATTGTTCACCCTGTGTGAGTGTGTGTGTGTGTGTGTTGATGTCTTTGCTAATGCGTTTATGTGCTTTTGAAAAGCGTGTTTTAAACCGAACGTGTTTTGCAATCGGTGAAATCACTTTCAGGTGATTTACCTCAGTTAATGTAATAAAGATGCATAACCACAGTGTTTGAAATACCACACACACACCTGAGACAGGTGTAGCGCACGGCAAACAGCGTCTAGACGGCTTTGTCTGAAGAGCGTCATCAAATGATCACATTTCATAACATTTGGCAGCAGGGTGAACAGAAAATATTGCGTTAGTCAAGAGATTTATGTCTTTCACAATCGCTACTCAGATTGTACTGACATGACATCATAACCGCCAAAAAACCGATACCATCTTTTTGGAGTAAACAAGTATTTGTCAGGTCTTGCTTTACGCGTTACTTGTGTCCAACGCTTAAAGCAAGACCTGACAGATGTAATTCTGGATGTCAAAGCACAATTTTTAATGCTTAAGAGTCATGTGAGGATGTTGTTGAGTGGTGATACGGCCTTGTGTACTTTAGTTATACAAAAATAATTGTATTTCTGATGTCTACTGTGGTCACCTTAGTGCCCTTGTGACTGTGTGTGTGTTCAGTAGTCTGTCGATTAATGTTTTTTTCCATTTTACTAGTGTAATTCAACACACACGATATAGCAAACGTCTGTGATAGACATTTTTATACCCTAAATCTCAAACCAAACTATTGACATTGTTCATTAAAAAAAGAGTTTAGTTGATTTCAAAGTTTAATGCATGTTTCACTATATTTGTTGGGACATGTTTGGCCCCCACTGGACCTAAACCTGCACACACAGCTTCCTTCATCAAGAGAGAGAGTGAAAGAGAACAAAAAAGAGAGCAGGGTACAGATGTCAGAGGTGAGAGGTCACCGAGAGAAGGTCACAGGAGCACTAAGAGCTCCTAGAGCCATCAGAGGTCAAACTAAGTCTTTCGGTTAGAGTTTCCAAAGAGTGAAAATCCTGTGAGGATTTAATGGTGTTGGTTGCAAAAGTGAAAATCCCCCAAATCCAAATTTTTCAGGTGTGTTTTTAACAGGCTTCCATAATTACCCAGGCTATAAATACCTGTAGAGACCCGTGAGCTGAATACATATGCCATGTGTGCAGGTGTGGGCAAAAGCACACAGTATTTGCACTTGTTTATCAAGGGAATATGTGTTTTGAAACCTGGGCCTAAAATGACATCTGTTTGTGTCTGCACCTGTATGTCTCTCTGTATTTCTCACCCCCCTCACACACACACACACACACACACACACACGTTTTTTATGTGTTTTGTTTGCTTAAAGCTGATTGTGGGAATCTGTGAGTGAGCTGCTCTCTTATTAGCACACAGTGAGAGAAAGAGTCTTTGGAGGGAGATCATTGTGTCTAACAGCAGGTGTGTGTTTGGAGAAGCGTGTGACAATTCAAGCAATGTCTATGCAGGCAGGGAGTCCCATTACTATCAGCTCATGCTGTTTTCTGTTCCTCTCAGATACAAGCACTTATTCTTCATGAGGACTCCAGCAGGTCCAACTCTGTGATAGTCTGACCATCGCTGATATAAGAGATTCAATTCAAAGTCTCTGCACCTCCATGTGGAAACACATTTGTGTAATATGTGTAATATTCTTCACATTAAGCTGCTAAAATATTTATATAAGAAGGAATACAGCATGTATATGATGTAGCCAGTAACACAACAATTTGTTTGTTATTATTCAAGGAAAATGCAGCTAAATAATCACAAGTAAAAAAAAAACTGTTTAAAAATGTTGCTAATACATATTGTTTTTTGGCCAGTAAGAATTTTTTTACCCATCTGTATTTTAAATTATGTGCATTTATTTCTATATGTCTATGCATGTATCTGTCTGTCTGTGTGTGTGTGTGTGTGTGTGTGTGTACATATATATGTATATATATATACTGTATATTACAGTATGTGCGTTATGCATTTATGTCTATTAAATATGGAGGTGTTAAACCAAGAATGTTGTCCTGGACTCTGTGATGGGGTTGAACTTGGACCCATTATGTTAGTCTTTCTAACAGAGCCAGAGAGAAGGGGCTCACCTAAAAAATGTTTACTAAGACTTGTGAATTTTAGCAACAACCCTCCCTTAACATACTTTACTTCCCTTAACATACTTTACATGTATATGATGTAATTACTTTCCCCTACAGTAGAGTCATTAGTTTACACTGTTCTTCAACCATGGGCTCCACGGCAACCACAAATATATGTTTGACATAATGTTTTTGTTGTCATGTTAGTTGTTGTATCAGTTTTTTGTTACAGTTACTGGTCATTGTCAGGTGCGTCGAGTGCATGTTTTGCACGGACGTGTGAAAATAGGTCTTGTCTATGAAGGACCTCTTTTCCCACCATTGTTACTTTTGATTTACAGGAAAGCTGGTTCTTCACAGCTAGGAAGCTTTGAGTCTTGCTCGCTAACATTGAGCTTGACCAAGAATTCTAAAGGGTTGATGATCTATTACACTGATTCGTTCATAAATAACAAAACACACCTGACATCACAATGGTCCCCTGACAGCAGCCCTAATAACTTTTTGTTTTTCGGACACCTGAGGTTCGAGACTGTTGCAGTGATTCTGCATAAAGGGGGAAAGAAAAACTGACAGAGTTTTTGAATTAAGAATTTTTGTTCCCGGTTTATTGTGCTACCTTTGAAAAGGACTTGTTCCAACACACTTATAATTGTATATAAACACTCTCCAGATGTGTTAGAGTTTACACACACATACTAACAGAGGTGAGCATAATCTGCTCTCAGCTGTCTGTCGGGATGTTGAACTTTTGAGGACATCCTCCACACAGCTGATATCGTGAGAAAATGAGCGACTGAATGAATGGACTGTTTGGCAGATCAGGGTCCGAATGCAGAAAGAGATGCAACGATTTGACCCGGAAGGAAGCTATTATACTGCATATTCATATTGCGACGGACCTATTGTTAGATTTTCTGCATCCTGCAAACAAGTAGCATGTGTGTGAGATATTGTGTGTCTGGCTTCTATAATGAACTCGCACAGATGTCCAACACGTTTGTTGTTGTTTGTTTGTGTGCGTCAATGTGTGTTTTGAAGAGTGTCAGAAGAAGAGGAGGTCACTCACGGTATCCCAACAACACCGTGTTGTCTGTTACATGTTTTAACTTTCCTGAAATGAAGCGGATAAAGGTTGTTCCGGTTGTGTTGCAGACAGAATGATGGTCTATAGATGGTTTATAAATAGAGACTGTTGTTTGTACTGTATGGATATTTCATGACTTTTTGCTGTGTTAAATCCTGGCTGATACGTGTCTGGATACAGGTCTGGTTGGGGTTACGTGAACGATTTTTGATCATAATCATTTGAGATGGTAATTAAGTGTTTCTGAGGTGGTGGTCTTTATGTAGCCTGACATATATATTTAAATTATTGTGGTGCTGGCTAAAAGTTTACTTTTCTATTGCTTTTGTAATCAGACTTATGGTTTTAGCCACTGGCAGGTAACCAAATAACCAAAATCCATAAGCAAAGACAACTCACATTTTCCCCTGAAAATGTTTTATTTATTTTTGTTTGCTCCGTATGTGTCTGTATTTGTTCGCGACTGTGTGTGGCATCCGTATGTACACTTCAATATCTTCAGTCACCCCTGTATTTTCAAATATGTTGTAATTTGTTGACAGAAGTACCAGACAAAAGAGATTAATGCACAAGATCATTTGATCTATGCGGCTCAGTGACCTTTTGACGCCTTACTTGTCTCCTCAGGTGAAGGCGGGGCAAAATGTGTCAAAGAACTCACCTCCACACACTGACACACTCACAGCCACCTACACACAGTGAGTTACACAAACAGTGAAAAGTGTCCTGACAGGTCTTCCCTCGTCAATACAGGTGTGCTGGAATCCACTTAAGAATTTAAGTGTTGTGATGACTGTGTGTGTGTGTGTGTGTGTGTGTGTGTGTATGTGTGTGAGTGTGTGAGTGTGTGTGTGTGTGTGTGTGTGTGTGTATGTGTGTGTGTGTTTGCATCATCTTCTTTTGGCTATCAGTGGAGCTGAGAGGTGAAGTCAGACAGACGGACGACGACATCAGGAAACGTGTTATGGAACAAATACCAGCACGTATCAGATCTTGAATCTCTTTATACAGTCATGTTCCATAAAACACAAACAACATTCTCACACTATCTGGTGTCTGTACTTGACTTGATCTTGTTCATGATTTATTGATATTTATATGAGAACAGTTCAGGTTACTGTAATTCATTGTATGTGATTAATTGCCGTGATTTATTGATTATTATATTACATAACACAAGAAGATGTTTGATAATTGTAACTTTTTGTGTACATGAAATATTTATTATTGTGTAGGTCTATGACATGAATAAATGAAAGTCAATGCTTTGGTAAATCTCATGTCTAAAATGAGGAAATTACTGTAGATAACCTGTTTAACAACACCATGTAAATACAGTTAGGTTACAAGGTCACAAGTCTTAGATCGATCTAAACAGTTTTGTAAAAGTTTTGTGTACGTACTGTCTGTACACTTTACTCATAATGGCCTACGATTAGTCCAGTTATTAGTCCAGTCATTGATCTCTGAAGCTGATGCTCAAAGATTGTTTATGTTAATGAAAAATAAAGAATTATGTTGATGTTTTTAACCCATTGAGATTCAAGTAGTGTGAAACCATTTGGAGGGTTTGCATACAATAATTTTTCTCATTCATATGAGTAATATCCTGCTAGTCTAACATCTGCACCTGAAATGATGGAGATTAGGATTCATCTCTTTACATTATGACCATTTAATTAATGAAATCACTGTTTAAAATATAAAGATGTCACACTGTTGAAAAACAAGATGTTCCTGAAACTCAGTCGGCAGGAGACGGAATTAACAATGTCATGGGTTTGATTCAGGAAGAGCTTAAACTAATAAATGATATATAAGTCGCTTTGGATAAAAGCATCTTCCAAATGTGTAAATATGGCTCCAAAAAGCATGAGGAAAATGTTGACCTATAATAAAGAAATTAAATTCTCACACTGGCAGCTATACTGATGCATGTCAGCCTGCGGGTTTGTGAGCCTGTAAACACAATGCCTCCCCGATATCCCTGTCATTAGAATAGGCCTTTGTTTGAGGGACACAAACCGAACCGTAAACACAGGAATTACAAAACAATAAGCATCCTCCAACTGTTAGCTCCTGCTGCCTCCTTGTCGTGCCACCTTTCCATTTAGACAGCTGGTTTCAGGAGCTGAGGAGGGGGAGACCTCCATCTTTCAGCCCTCTCCTCCGTTTACCATGCCACTGTCCTTCCTTCTTCTCTTTCTTCTCTTAAGCCCTCTCTTCCACGTCCTACCCCAGCCTGTTTCGAGGGCAGACCGTAACAGGAAGCCCGGCAAAAAACAAGACACAAAAAAATCTCTGAATAAACTTCCAGGTTCTATTTCTCCCTCTTCCTGATGGGAAGTCTTTTCTGAAGCAGTGGGAAAATGCTTTTCAAACCTTCACTCAGCATGTCAGTGCCCCAATTCTCTCAAGCTCTGCCGGCAAAGCTATTGTGTAACACGTACCGAAGGGGAAATCAGGGGTTGCAGCTAAATTCGATTTCACTATTGATTCACATTTTGTGGTTGTGGCCACGCTTAACTAAATGCCTAGTGCAGAGATAATTTATTTTTCAGAGAGGTGTAAGAAGGTCAAATGACATCATGGGTTTACCTTTCATTTTGCTGTGTGTGTGTGTGTGTGCTATATTAGCCTTAAAAGAAAGGTCAAATGAACAGCACAAATTGGATTTATGAGTGTTACAAGTTGAAGGCTCTTCAACATCAGGCCAATTAGACACAGTGTCTGAGATAAGTGCTCCACAGGGCAGCGCTGAAGTCACAAGGTTAATGACCTTCATGTGAATGCTCACCAAGAGAAGCATTTGCTGTGTCTGTCTGCACCATTAAAATTTCATATGTGTTAAATGTGCTTTGATGTTGGATCTTTTGAGATGTGTTTAGCTGTGGTCCGGTGAACTTTGAACCTGTGAGTCAAAGTGTGTGTTTTGTTGGTGAGCCTTATGTTTGCTGTTTAAGATTTATATACACAGTGGAACAATGTTTAGTTTGGGATAATTTTGATATTATTGTCTGAATATGTTTTTGATTGCTGTGTCAAACTACACTTGAGAAAACTTAAAAATACGTCCATTGAGCATGAGTTGATGATGTCATATGTGATGTCATCTTGTACAGTCAATGTTTTATGGGCATTTTTCTCCTGCGTGATAAAAGTGGCAATAAATTAACTTGGATTTGACAGATGTACGTATGTGTGATTTATCAGTAGCATTCAGCTGCCTATCTGTGTGTGTTAAAGTGCTGGGCAAAAAGATTAGCTGTGTACAGACCCATATGAGGAAGTGTGTATGTCTGCGTGTTTGTGAGTATTCCCATAAGAGATGCCTACAGTGTTAGAAGGACTGCAGGTGGAGGAAGCATCGAATGTAAGCGAGCCCACTGTTGTGCCATAAAGTGTCCAGGCACCTGCTCATCTGTCAGTACAGCGAGTGTGTGCACGTGTGTGTGTATGTGTGTGTGTGTTCATGTGCATTCTCAGTATATAAACCCGCTCGCTTTGATTTCAGCACCTCTTACCCCTTATCAGTTAACAAAAATCTTCTTTAAAAGCATATCATATTTCTTAATGGAATACAGAGTCAGAAATAAAATTAGGCAGCCTGACCTTAACAAAATCATTTAATAATTAATGAATTGTTTAATAAAAAAGAACTCTAAAAAATACATAGAAGTGACCTTTTCAAGTTCAGCTCAGCACGTAAAATGGAATAAGTCACGGGTCTTAAACTTGAACATACACAAACACGCATGCACATCCACACACACCAGGTCTAATCCTATCATTCATCTACAGCCTTTAAAAGGGGCAGCTGTCCTGCCTCAAAACACACATCCCCCAAGATCATATTTCCAGCCGTAGCCACGAGTGAGAGTCTGGGGGCTCATGTTCGTTATGAAAAAAAGATTTCATGCACGAGGACAAAATAGATTCTCATAGTTTGATCCAGTAAAAATACTAAAGATTCTTTCGAAGAACAAAGCTGAGTTTCTGCTGTTTATCTTTGACAAAAACACGAGTTAATCAAACCCAATCAGCATTCCAGTGCAAAGAAAAGGAAATTCACTGATCCTACGCCAGCTCAAATGAGGTGGGCGGGACAGCTTTTACAAAAGATAACACTGTTCTTCTCTATTGAAAAACGTTTTTACTGTAAATATGTGGATGTTATTTCTTACATTAGACATTTTTACATAGGTAACAACTAATGCGAACAGAATAATATTCACAACAAACAGCTGTTTCCTGGCAACCTCACAAACACGAACAATAACAAAATCATTTTCGTTGGTACATTTGCCATAGGCAAATGAAAATCATAATCAAGTCTGTACAAACACACATGCTAACACTTTTAGAATCAATACACCACAATAATAAAAATATAAAGACTGAAAATATGAACATCTGTGGTAGTAATTGTAATTTATATATATAGACTTTTATTTAAAGCAACATACTGTGCATTTAATCTATACATTGTATTAATACATGGGCATTGCATGTATATTGTTATGTGTTAATTAATGATCATCATCCATAAGTAAACTCCGGTCATATGTGGAACACCAAAGCCAAAAAGTTCATCATAATATCCATACATGTGTTGAAGAGCCATTTCTATTGGCTCATAGTGGCAAAGTAAACAGTCCCATCACATATCAGCTATTATCTGTGTAGTCTGCTAAAATGTGGCATTGTTGTTATAGAGTGAAAAATGTGAAATGGGTTGTTGTCAGACCCCGGTAAGTATTTTCACAGCGGGAGTGAGTGTCCCTGTGGGTTTGCAGCAGGAAACTGCCTTCCAAACAGCCACTTCCCCTAAAATAACACATTTATCCGTTTATCGCACAACAGACTCTTGGGTGGTGAAGTGTGATAGTGTCACGATATGGGAGTGTGGGTGTTGCTAGAAGCTTTATGTGTGTAATAGGAGAATATAATGTCATAAATGCACACGATGACAGTAAAAGCTTGTGCATGTGTGAGAACTAGCATGTATTCTAGCTTGGAACTATCCGTGCTAATTGTTCGCCATGTGTTAAACCGCTTACTGATACAGTAACATTTGTTTGTTCATTGTCCAAGCCCCAGAAACTGTGATTCATTTGTAAATGATCTTGGTTATACTGACCCCTGTGGCTCCAGCCCTTTTGGGTAAACATGCTAAGGTTTTGGGGGTCACCGGGGTCGTAAAGTGTCTATTTGCCCCACTAGGGTCAATCCAGCAGGACCTATGAGTGGCCGCTAATGGTCTCAGACATGATCTCCTTCCTGCGCTATAGATGTCAATAGCTTTACCCTCTAACCCTCACCCTGCTTGTAAGTGGAAAAACACATGCAGGGCTCTGAATACTACGGCCCACGGTGAAGTTAGGGGACATTTTCTCACCCACAGCAAACGAGTAAAAGAAAAAGAGATTTGGGGACCAAGTGGATGGGCAGATAGATTTCTATCTCCATGTAAATCTAAACACAGAGTGAAATATAGATTGACAGCAGGAAAAGTGAGTTTAAGAGCAATAAGTGACCAGCTCTTAAGGAATGTTCACTGTCCACTTTCTTACGGCCCCCCCGGGGGAACAGATGCCTGATGGGACACTTAGCCCTCTCAGACATGCAAATCTTTCACACTCTGCATTAGGGCCCATTACTGGGGCTCAACAGGCTCTTCTGTCTCTGGTGTTACTTCGCATTGTCCCCACGCACGGATTTTAATTGTCAATGGGTCGACCCTCACGCATTTCCACCTTAATGTGGGGACCCGGCTAGCAGCTTTTGCAATGCAGAGGTCATGGACTCTTGTTTCCTATAGCTCTGCACTGCTGTGCATTGCTGTAGTACATTCTTCCCTTGTAAAGACCTCCCATGGTGTTTTTGTAACTAAATGCTACTGTCTTGCATCACAAGTAATAAATGGAGTTAGGGCATGTGGAAACATTAAAATGTGAAAGAGTTTAGAAGTGATCTAATATTTGACATTGTTTCGGTTCATATAGTGTACAAGTGTGAGGTGTGATGTAAGGTGTGTTTGATATGGCTATACAGTCCAGTCATATAGTATATATACTATAGTAGTATATCCAGCAGTTACATATATAGATATATAGATATATACATTATATAGATTTAAAAAAGCTTTATTGGCATGATAAAAAATGTTTTTATCATGTCATGACAGGACTTGACGTATCTTGCAGCCAGGTTTGCGCTTATTGCATTTTCTTATTTTCTTATTGCATTTTCCCAGTATGTATGACAGTTTGTCCTTTTCCAGCATCTTCACCAGTTTTTAACTGCTTGATTTTGAAGCTTTCTGTGATGTTGCACATATTCAGTGATGTCAGTTTCACAGAAAGTGAAGTTATCAGATATCAGATGTCTAACATTTTTCTGCTGAATTATGCATTTGTGTAAATCTGATAAACAAACAGATCCCCTCAACTCGAATGGCAGGATTTTACAGACTTCCTTAAAAACGTCACATTGTGTCTTTGAGTTTGTACAATACTGAAAGAGATTTTGTGACTCATATGCGGTCTGTGCATGACTGATAATTCATGACATACACATGGCAACACGCTTTTGTTATTGAGCCACCTGAATAAACACAATGTCCTTGAATTGAAAGGACATTTGTGGAAAAAATAACAGAAATCACAAATAAAAGAGATCATAGAAAGAACTACAAGCTGTTGAAATGATAACAAGGCTTGAACGTTCATGACTGCACTGTTTTCATTTAGAAAGATTTTGTGCATTGTTCATGGCTGAATGGATTCGACAGCCTGTTTAGGAGACCACCACAAGGGTGCTGTGTGTTTGTGTGTTTGCTCAAACTGAGAATGTTTACATCTCAGGGAATCCCCTTTCTCACTGTGTATGCGTCAGACGTGAGGTTATCCACTGGGGAAATCTAATTACTGTACTTTTTACACTTCACATGCTTGGATAGCTTTTGATAAATTTGTATCACTGGAGTAAAAGTGCTTCCCCTATAGCACTATATGTCACTTGTTTATGTCACAGATTGACAGTCTTCAGCCACACTGGGTATTGTAGTGTAACTCCACTGCATTCATTCAAACACAGAAACGGTTTAAAATGTTGAGTAATCAAAAACTTTATTGCAAAGACTTCAAATAGCAAAAGCAGCTCTTTTGGAACTAAATGGACCCAAACAGGCACTAACTCAGCCTGCCAAGGTCTATCATGTAATAAATAATTGCAATGGTCTACATAAGTGCAGGAATCAGTAAAAAAACAATCAATTTATATACATGCTATATACAGTAAACGTTTTGCACACTATATCAACATTTCATGTTCACAATGCCTCTTCTCACTATGAAAAGAGATTATACAGTAATACTGGAGGCACAGTTCAGTATGTGACGCATACTGAACGACATTTACACTCTAACATTGGTGCAGTTAGGCTCAGCCTGGTTGTTTTTATGTAAATCACACGTTTTTTTAAATCATCAGCATATATGAAGGAAAACAGTCACTGTACAAGGTGTGTGTGTGCGCGTGTGTCTGTGTTAACTAGAATGAAAGCTGGAGGATTCGGACTCTGTGGAAACTGATGACATCCCGCCTCTCTTCTTTGGCAGAATTTTCAAACTGGACCCCCGGCTGGGGGAGAGAGCACTGCGGGCGGATTTCTTGAACTTCACTCCGAGAAACGCGTACAGGATCGGGTTGAGACAGCAGTGAAAGTACGCCAGCGCCTCCGTCACGAAGATCCACTTCTGCAGCCCTTGTTCCAGCTCGCAGCTGTGGGGGATCACCTCCAGCATCATCAAAGTGTCCAGCAGGATCCCTCCGCAATATGGCAACCAGCACACGAAAAAACACACGATCAGAACCACTGTGGTCTTCAGCGCTTTGCGCTTCTGCGTTCCTTTGGAGCCACGGGACAGCTTGGAGATGATGATACAGTAGCAGATGAGGATCACGAGACCGGGCAGCACGAAGCCCACCAAGATATGCTGGAAGCGGAAAGTAACCACCCAGGTTATGTAGGAGTCTTGTGGGTAGACGCGCTCGCAAAAGGTGCGGATGGAGCTGGTCTCCGCTTTCGCGAACACCAGGTCCGGTACAGTGAGGAGCGCCGCGGGGAGCCACACGCCCACGTAGATGATGCGATTGGCCAGAAGTTTCCTCGGCCCTTGGCTGTTTGTGGCCCGCACCACGGCGAGGTACCGGTCTAGACTGATAAACGCAAGGATCAGGACGCTGCTGTATAAATTTACCGTGTAGATCATATGCACGGCCACACACATGAATCCGCCGAAGTACCAGTCTTTGGCCGCGTCCACGGCCCAGAACGGCAGGGTAAGCACGAACAGAAGGTCCGCCACTGAGAGATGTAGACGGTACTTGTCTGTCATGGTTCTAGATTTTTTCTGGCAGCCCATCACCAAAACTACCAGTCCATTCCCGATTAAGCCCAAAATAAATATGATTCCGTATACGGTGGGGAGAAAGATCCTCTGGAAGTCGTGACTGACCTCTACGTCGCATGGGACCTCAAAGTTTGCTCCAATGTCCCCTGAGCCGAACTCTGAGCTGTTGTCTGATGATACATCATCATCAAAAACGATATGCTGCAAGAAAAGCAAATACACACAAAATTAGAGACGATCAAATGCGTTTCTGAAAGTTTGCATTAAACTAAAGGTTTGCAACAACCGTGTGTGCGTAAATGGTGACTTACTTCGTAATATGCCATGTTGGAAACACCAATCCAGTGCTGTCAGTCTCCTGTAGCTCTACACAGACTTTCTCAACTCTTCTGCAACGTGAGTTCTGAAGATTTTAAATACCCCACGCGAGACTGAAGCTCCGCCCCTTATTCTTGCACCATCAACCGCAACAAGACGCGCGCACGAGCGCTCGAGTTCGTAGCTGCATCTGGACGTCTTCCGCAAAACACTCTTTTCCTGTTTTCGTCTGTAACATTTGAGTAGATTTGAATAATAAGTCCCAAGACTGAAATCAGTTTCTGTGGAAAAACACAAGACGAAGTAAACTTACCCAAGTCAAGTCTATCCTAAGCTATATGGTCACTATATGGTCTTTTGCATCTTACATCTCACAACTTCGGATAAACTGACTGGTAAATACTTTTTACACATTTCTGATTAGCTTGACAAAAACAAGAGGCGAAGTGTGTCATAAGTACATTCTGTTGAATGTTTATGGTGACTGCAAATTCCTAAAGAAGTGGATCACTCACTACAAGCCTCAAAACACTTTGAAATGTCATTCTATCAGGCTTCAGTTCAGATGGGAGGATTACACACACACACACACACACACACACACAGAGTAGAGTACATGCATTAACATTAACTCTCATACACATTGTATGACTCTCATACACATTGTATGACTCTCTTTGTAAATAAGTAAAATTAAATTACATTGTAAAATAGGGAGAGATCAGCTTTGTGAGGGTACACACAAACACTGTATGTTAATCTCTTGAAGTGTTCTGAGCTGCTGATGTTTTGCATATGCTGAATGGCTTTTTATCACACATATAAGGTGCTAATGTGTCAGTGAACAGATAAAATCACAGATACAGTTTGGGTGATCACACATCGTTCAGTTTCTCCTTTGTTAAATGACACACACACACACACACACACTACAGTTTCTCGTTTACATGTATGTGCAGATGTTTGGGTTTTCATAGAAATAAGAATATCTCTTACAATACCAGTTCCTCTGAACTGAATTATTTGAATGGCTGCAGTTATATATGCTAGTTTGGGAGCAGAGGCTGGACACCTGGCTGAAATGAAAGGTCACACCAATAGCTGGTTGCTGGGAGGAAGGGCAGTTCTCAAAGACAAAACCCCTTCGGCAATGTGTATGTGTGTTTCATCCTTGGGGAGAACATGTGTTCTCACCTGCCCCCAGCCAACATTGATGGGTTCCTGAGGTCTGCCTCTCAAACTGGCAGCGTGTAAGGCGATCTGTATATGTGTGTGTTTTTTGTGTGCTTTTAAAATCTGATGCTTTAATTTCTGTTTTAAACACAAATGTGTAGTACAAATACTGTGTGCAAAAGACCATCTAGTCTTGGACCATCATCAACTTTTTTCTTTAGCGTGTTTTAATAATTATCTTTTTTCTTTTTTTTTGTATTACACAAATAAAAAAACAATATTCAGAACAAAATAGCTTCCTCAGACAAAAGTCAGTATTTAGTGTGACCTCCCTTGGCACTAAGCACATATTGAACTCTTTTGAGGAGACTGTCCTGAAGTCAGTGGACTGGAATAAGGGTTCCATTCCATTTAGGTTTAAGAAAGCTGTTTTTTACTATTGCTGAAGTGTATGAGGAGGTCACAATAAATTCTTGCCACTTTAGCCTATAGAAGCTGTTTTTCAGATTTTTTTTTCTGTTGTTTTTTGAAAATGCAAACACATTTCCTGTATTTTCTGGTTGTATTCTAATAAAGAGACTGAGTATAAATTATATGTGGTCATTATACCATTGCTTAAACACCACTGCTAAAATCTAATGGTGGCCCAAAACTTTTCACAGTACTGTATATTACAAGTATGTTACTTTTCACTCTATTGTTATGTTACTATCACTCTGTTGAGTAATAAAATATAAGCTAGACACTGTTAACCTTTCAGTCAACGTATAAAAGCTTACATCTCAATTATTACAGTCATGCTTAACAGAACTACAATTTTCACAAGTTTTTTCTCACAGTTTTGCACAGGTACACTGGCACCCGCTGTGTGTGTGTGTGTTTGTGTGGTTGTGTGAATGTGTGTGGGACGATGAAAGAAAGCTAGTGCAGTGAGACACCAGACGGGCCTCTTTTACATCTGCAGAAATGTCGAGAACAAGAGGGTGATGGATAAATGCATTTACCACCCTTTCATCATACAGCAGACGATCTAGTCATCCATGATTGTTTGATTTTTTTTCTGTGTGTGGGGCCACACAGTTTTGGGTGCAAAAAAGGAAGTTGACCGTTGTTATGACAACAGAAGTTTAGAGACAGCTGTCCCAAGGAAACTGATTGTTTTAAAGGAACAATTGCAGAAATAAAAACTGGTGTGTGATTTTAAAGGAAATGAAGTGTTTTTTCTGCAAGATGAATAGTTATTAGGGATATCTTTATATCTCAGTACATTTTCACATCACAAATTACTTCAGTCTGGATACTTTTGAGTGCATGAGTTCCTGCAGCCGGTTAGACATGGCACTAGTTGATAACTAGACTAGACAGATAAATGTATTCCTTGAAAACACAGTGAATTTGAATAAAAGTGCCAACCAAATGTGTAAATGTGTATCCATGGTAGGGGCCGAGCTGGACTAGGTGGTGCTCTGTGTTTCCATTCAAACTTGGAGGAAATGTGCAAGCCCCACACCTCCCAATATTAAATGTATTGTGCTTTTGTAAATGTAATGTAACATTCAAAGAAACAAACATGATTTTTGTAATAAGTTGCATGGTTAATGTAGGTCATGTGTTTGCATTAAACAATATTTAAATTGTATTACACCTTCCACAGATCAGTTGCTTTCAACCACAAACTGTCATCATCTACCCAACTTCCAGTCTTTACTCGACTTTTCCTGTGGAACACAGAAAGATTTATATCAATAAATCAAAGCCGTGTTTTCCATACAAGTTCAGATCAAGTCAAGTTCAGATACAATATTAC
>JAZGTK010009316.1:0-17376 GCA_036877625.1 Ambastaia sidthimunki | reverse complement strand
TTTAATTTTATTTTAATTTTATTTATTCCAACAATATGTCCCATTACATTTAGTTCTAATATCATTATGTGTCTTAACACTAAATTTTGTCTAAAAGCTTAACTTTACAGGTAAGAAGATGATCAACAATGCAAATTGAGAGTTTGGTAATACTCATCGGCAATGAGACACACCCCTAGGACTGATCCCCTATGGCGGGCCGCCTCAGAGGAGGGTGTCTAGTAGTTAAAGGCTGAAACACCTGATGAATCTGAGGTCTACTACTGATGATGTGTCTCAAATATTTCCCTCAAACTAACACAGTTCCTGAGGGAGTAATAGAATTATTATAAATGATAACTTGTTCTAACACAAACCAAATTAAAACATTTACCTTTAAGAGGGACCAAGCCGCAAAGAACATAGACTCCAAGGCTGGCGTCAATAAGTCACAGGCGCAATCGATCCCAAGTTTAAAACTGTGTTCTGGGCAAAAAACTGACAAAAAAGGACAAGAACATGCCAAACCTGGCACCACGAGTCAAAGCACAGTCACAAGATAAAAAAAGCCAAAGTTTAAACCTCAGTCCAAGTATTTGGTGATTAATCGCTCTCACCTATCCCTTAACTCGGTACTGGGGAGGGACGGGTGAGAGAGTGGGCAAGCCTAGTCAGGCATTGGAGGGACGACACGCCCAGTCAGGCGGTACACCCTCATACTACTCTCTTACTTAAACCTTACCGGGAAAGAGGGGGCCGATCCCCACCCCAGCGGGCCTGAGATAACCCTAACCCTAACCCTTCGACTTACCGTAACATGCGCCGGCCAGAGCCTTTTCCTCTGTCTCCCTCTTCCAAACTGTGCCCTCTGGAGAGACGGGCATGGGGGGAGTCGTTGTATTACCCTAAAAACCTAACCCTAACCTTTTACCTGTGCCAGCCCATTAAGGCCTTCATTCTTCTAACTCCTAACCCTAATTCAACTAACCTTTACCCCAACCCATTTCTAACCCTAACCACTTTAACTTCAAATTTGGTAACCCCAATATTAGCATAACCCTAATTAACTTAACCCTAAAAATTATGGCTGTCTCGTTAGGTGGTCTTTGTGGAGGATTGTCTCGGGGAAGAGAAGGAAAGTGCACAACCTCGCCCTGGACCCTTAGGAGTCTGGGGCTTGGAATCTTATTTCCCAACCCTTAACTCTAATCCTACATTACATAATACTAGGAAATACATTAGGACTAAACCAACCAGTTGGGAAATTCATTGAAGCTAATATAAATTAAGGCTAAGATTGAAGGATATAAAAAATAAAGAAGCTCATTTGATTTGGAGTGGGAGTAATGAGCAGGTGGGGCAATGGGAGAGTGGTTAGTGAAATTAGCATTACTATCGGAGAGGGGGTTTGAATACAGGGGATGATTTAATTTTAGTTTATTATTGAATTTTGGATCTAACTTTATGGAGGAATTATGGAGGAAAATAGTATAAAGAGGAGGGGGTTCAAATCCAGGGGGTAAAATATGGTTAAATATTTAACCATGCGAAATAAATTAAATCTATATCAAACCGCAATCTTTATAACCCTGAAGATTGTGGGTTGCCAACCCCCATCCTAGGGGGATGGGCTGAAAGAAAAAAATACGGAATGGAGAGTGTTCAAATCTGGTGAATGTGTTTATTTTTTAGGATTACCTAAGCCTAACCATAGGTTTAAAGGGGATGTTTCTTTTTTATTAGTTGATGACCTTACAATAGACAACAGACACACAAAGATACATACACCAGCAGCAATTGGATTAAACAAAAAACACCTGGAAACCTGGTTTCATTGCAAACAAAAGACAAGAACAAGAAAACCAATCTTAAAATTAAACCAGAAGAACAGTTTAAAACACAAAATGTTACAAAAGGTACAGATGGTAGAAGTACAAACTATAATTATACAGTGCTGTCTTGTCGGGTCAGAACATAACCCCACTGTTTCTGTGGTCTTTGCCTTAAATAATACAGAAAAACAAACACAACTAGCACAACTAGAATAAAACAGGAGGATGATGCAGCTGCCACCAACCACAAAAACTTTGGTTCTACAGAGAGAGGCAAACAAAGACATAATTATATTTTATGCCATATATATCCTATAGGAGTTCTCATTTCTCTCTTTTGTAACACTGTTTAAATAGCACAATGTTGGATCTCTGACTACATTCTGTGTTCTATGTGTTTATATATATTTCATAATTGCTCTGTTTTTCTTTTTATTATATGTAAAGCTGCTTTGAAACAATGAAACATTGTAAAAAATGTAAAGAAGTATTATATAAATATATTTTAATTGAATTGAATTAAATTGAACTGAACTGAATAGTGCACCTACCTTCCAGTTTAATTTGAGCAACAACTTCTTGTTTTCGAGCCTGGTTTTGACTGATGCACTTCAATTCAGCTCCATTGTCCTCTTCCTGTAGCTCAAGGATAACTATCAGCACCTCAATATAGTTGGATGAGATTCTAAAAACACACAATCTTTGCATGACGATAAATTTAACTTCAGAGAGCAGTTTTCATCAAATTGCTGAATAACTCAATAAGTCAGATATGTTGTCTGTCGTGCTACTTTACAAGATGGTAAAGTTCACCAATCCAGAAATATTACCAACAGAAATTAATAAAGCTATGTATTTTAACTTGCAAGATTAGTTCAGAAGAATTATTTTAGGTGTGAATGTTACCTTTTGTCTGTCTGAAATGCACGTCCACCCAGATAAGAATTTTCAACTGATGTGCCATCAACCATCCATGTCACATCTGTGGTCTCATCTGATTGGTTACCAAAGAAGACTGTGCAGTGGATTACCAGTCGTGAGCCTGAAAATGATTGATCATGTTAGTTTTGTCAGTCAGACCTTTCCTGTCAAATAAGAGGTTCTTGACCCCATGTCATATATGAAATACATTTTTATTACATTGGTATTGGTATATGGTATTTAGTTCTATCAGTAGTAGAGGTACTACTGTACTATAAACATTACTAGCAGTGTTCATAGGTGATGGGTCTTAAATACTGACAAGTTCAAGTTTATTTATAAAGACGGAACTGAAAGTCACTTTGGTATGTGTAAGAATTGTGCACATACCACAATGACTTTTAATGAAGGATCCATTTACAGGAAAGATAATGTAGGGAAACAAATGACTTGATGCTGTGTGGAAAATAACAGACATTGTTATATTAAAAGAAGCTTTTAATAATGATTTGTTTTTATATCAGTATGAATAAAAATCTGTCACATGTATTTTACTGCTGATACTCACATGTAAAAACATTGTCATATTTAGAGGTTACATCTGCTGGAGCAGTGCTAGAAAGTTCTGCCACTACAAACATAAATGAGAACACAATGTCAACACCACCTTACAGACTCGAGGTAAACCTTCCTATTGGTAACCAATTTATTTTTAAAGGTTTCAAAAAACAAAAGTTTTGCTTATCAAAGCTTAGGTCTGGCAGAATTACTGTATTACAACCTGTGTTATTACTGTACAATATTACAAACACCACAAATGAACAAACAGATTAAGTGTATTTGTAAATACAGAAATGTATTTACCTGACATTTGAACTCTCCAAGTTCTGCTCACATTGTACTGGGTATTATTAAAAATCACTCTTACTCTACAAGTGTAAAAGCCCTCATCCTTAAAAGAGATGTTTTTGATAGTCAGTATTATCCCTCTTTCAATTGTGTACTGTCCATCGCCAGCAGGGAGAGCTGTGCTCTGAAAGTCCTGTAAATCATGATAATATAAACTGACAAATATAGACCAACAGCATTTTGTTTGTTGATTTAATTAGTTTTTATTTTACCTACCTTGTACCACATTGGATTTCCTGCCCTTTTAAAATGTTTCAGATGGGGACAAATAATTCTTGTATCTTCTCCTGCGTGTGCATTATATGGGATTACAGTCATGCTGAGCTCTTCGGCCTCATAGATGGTTATGGAAATACTCCCAGTAAAGCAGAATGCATCTCCACTAAAATAAGCATAATAGACACTACTTAGACTGAATTTAATTGTAATAAAAGTGTAATGAAGCAAATAACATCGTATACATATTTACACTGATCAGTGATGCAATTGTTTACTCTGTATGAATATAATTTGCATAAATAACAGACAGTATAAGAATATGAAAGTAACCCTAAAGTTACAGATGCAAGAGTGGTGTCAAAACTATATCTTATGTAGCATCAAAACTGATGTTTGCAGAGAAATCTGAATAAAAAGATTATGGCTTTGATAATCTTTGATGAGTCATGTTGATTTAAATAAGCAAAAACATAGTTATAAAATGTTAACTGACAACAATTTTTAAACTGATCCAGTGTAGATACTCATTGACCATGGTGACCTGACCATTTTGAAAGACCTTTTCTGTGAAATTCAAAATCAATGGTGTGGAGTCAGTGTGGTTTTTCATACAGTTATGTTTACACTCAAACATGACTTAGAAATCACTAAAAACGCACAAAATATTAATTGTTTTCTTTCAGAAATGTACCGTTAAATACTTTCATTTATAAATAGCTTGTAGCTGGTCAAACAACAGTTTCGGAGCCACTTCCACAACACTGCAAATGACCCCACCATTTCCACCCGTATTGATGCTTGCCTTCTAAACATCTCTGCCTGGATGAAGGAAGACTGAAGCCCTGGTTATCCCTGCCAACCCTTCGGTCCTATGCAACTTCACTGCTCACCTTGTTTAACTACAACACCAATTAAAAATTCACAACATGCTTTATAGCAATGTCTCGGTCATGCAGGTTAAGTACCCCCTAACACTAATGCACTTTACAACATCAGAAAAAACAGACATTTCCTGCTTAAGCACGCTACACAGCAACTATTCTGAGCTTCTGCTATGTCAAGACTTGACTACTGCAATGCCCTCTTGGCCGGCCTTCCAGCCAGCATGGCCAAGTTACTAGTATTATTGTTGTAGTGTAATAATTTATTATTATTGTAAAATAATAGTGTCACTTTATATTAAGGGCCTTTATTTACAATGTACTTAAATAAGAAAAGCTTTGCATACATGTTGTTAAATTTTACTTATATTTAAATACATTTAATGTGTGACAATAACAACTCATGTTTTAATAATGCGTAAAACATTGAACAGCTACGAAAATACAATGCATATATTTGCAAAGACCATCTTGTGTTCACTATTTCATAAAGTTTACTGTTTCTTTTCAGCAGTTCAATGCATTATTAATAATAACTGTGACGATTCTTACTAATTTGCTAAGACAAATGAGAAATGAATTAGCACTAGCCGCATGATTAATTTGCTGGCGACAGAAGGCATTACTACCTACAGTAGGTAGCTTCAGAGTTTTGCTGCAGAAACACGAAACAGTTATGTGTACACTGAAGTTTTAAAATTTGAAGTACTGTGAGATCTAACCTGAAAACATAGGTGTAAATTCCAGAGTCTGAAGGGTGCGATGGAAGAAGCAAGATGCCACGCCCACTCTGCATCACCCTATTACTGCAGCTCTTTAGACTGCTGTGGTTCTTATGATTGGTGTGATTGATGTGGAATGTTGAACTGTTATCCAGTTCCAGTTTCCTGTAACGAATCGCATCTTCAAGAAATGGGAATTTTATGACAACCGCTTCACCTTGAACTTGATAATCTGGGATCTCTGGACCGACCACCACACAGCTGTCTAGACCAATTACAAGATATTATTAAGCAACCAAAAGACAAATCCTGTATTAAATAGTGATTTTACAAGCACAGTTAGAAATAGATATCACAGTTTGTTAGTTTTAACATTTTTCACTGTAGCGGTGGGCATTATACTTTTAGAGATGATAACAGAGAGAAATTTGACAACACATACACTCTGAAGTATTGTCATTAAAGCTAATATGAATAATTATGCAAAACAGACAGACCAGTTAATGGACCCTATACACTGCACATCCACAGATGATGCACACTTATTTACGTCAGGGGTTTTCAAAGTCTAAGACAGTGGGCCTACCTTTTGAAGACACCCCACCACCCCCCACACACACATATACACAAACAGCAACTGTCAGACAATTTTACTCACGTTTATCATATCACTTTTTTAAAATGTTGGAATACTAGTACTAGTTCCATATAAAGGACAGAACAGAATTACTGTGAATCAGTTAAAATCTGTCAGAAGATCTGTAACAGGGGTAAGAACTGTAAACAAATATGTAAACATCTCTTCTATTCATTTCTGCATCTCTACCATAGTGATGATGTGATGATGAGTGTACACTGTCATTGTTTCTGATTGACAACCGCATTTTCTTACAACTTTAAATTTGTGAATTGCTGGAGCTTCACATTACAAAACACACTCAGATACCACAAGCTGTATTTTTATATAGTACTACATAACGGCTGTTTCACACTATATGCGTTAATGGTGTGCAAGCAGCTCAACCATTGCTCTCTATGCACCACCAAGAAAACAACTGCTTTAAAAGTTTGTACTGCATTATTTTGGAGCAGTGTTATTGCATTACTCTTCCACTTCAAGATGCTTATTTTGCTATCAAAGTAGTTCATAGTTTAGTTTATAGCTGCACAGAGACTATGTTTAACCTCTATGTGCACCTCCCCCGGCGCCCCACGTTTTGAAAACCCCTGATTTAAATCATGCACAGTGTGCACAGAAACACAGACAACCTAAGAATACCTAAGACATTTTCTTACTTAAGGAGGAGGTGGCAACCTTAGTATTTTATGCTGCTTTTACAATGGCTTTAAAATCAGTAACATGCTATATGACAGTCAACAATTGCAGAAAACCTTGATTAGTGTCTGAAGATTAGCAGACAGGCTGTCAGTTCATTTAATGCTAAGCTATTGTACCACAAAAGCAGCTTATTCAGTGTAGTGAAGCATCCCCTCCACTGAGATCCATTTAGAAAAGCCTTTTGTCTCCTTGCCAGTGTACTGCCACATATTTCATTTTTGTTTTTTATTATTTTTATTTTTTATTAGTTCTAGTAAAGTTTTTAAAACTCTCTGCAACTGACTGTTTAAAACAAAAACTTTCTACAAATGTGTGACCGGCCTGCTGTACCATTAATAATTTTCAATATTTAAAAAACATACAATTTTTCTTACAAATAGCATGATTTATGTCATTGTAGACCAAAATGTTTGAGATTATGATGTAGATTTTTAGAATTGTACTTTGCTCACCTCTACTGTACACTATATAAACCATCCCTACATTATTGTTCATCTATTATTTTGTAGAGCTTTAGGTTTTTAAATTACACTTTTGTACTTGCATACCTTCTTGAGGGAGTGCAGAGATAAAAATTAATGTCATGGAAAACATAATAATGCCGGTGTGGAAGTTAAAGACACACTGTTAGGAAAGAGCAAACATTCAGAATCAATTACATGGCAGAAAACAAAAATTTAACAAACCAACATTTATAATAATCAGCGCACAACTGCCACACAATGCCTGTAACTTAAAACCTATACCTATAGGTTTTACATATAGTAAATAAGTCAATATGTACATAAGTATATATGTATAGTAGATATGCACTACATGAGTTCATAAATAAATGATCTTTTGTGATTTGCTCGTGACACCAAACTGTTGCTATTCAACTAAATATAGACATATGCTGATTAGGGTTAGGATTACGTAAAATCATAAATAATAATAACTTTTAATACAATTTATTATTAGGGTTAGGATTTATTATAACAATAGTTTTAGATAATACTTCAATTCAATTCAGTCAATTGTATTTATATACAGCACTTTTTACTATGTCATATAGTAAAGGGTTAGGGTTAAAAAGTGGCTGTACACATAATACTGAGATATATAAAAAATAAAACACAGAAAAACTTCAAAATTCGGCTTTCCTTTAAGAAGGCTTTTAGCTCTAAACAAACTGTATGAAATGTTAAACAATATTAGTCTTATTTTTACACATTATCCGACAAGTATAGTACAAGAACTATACAGTTATATACTATACATTATGGAATATCAATGTAATGATTCTTACCTTTCTATTGATGGTCATGATAAGATAATATATTAAACAAGTTTTTCTGTTTTTGGAATGAGATGAAGACAGTTGTAGAGGAACATAAAGACATGGGCAGTTCTCTGTATTTGTATTTTATGGGCAGGTTATGGGGAAATCCCTTGTCCTATGCAAAAGACAGTTCTTATCAGTATGTGGAAATTCCACATTTCTAAATCAGAATATTCTAATTATACTCACCTCTCTCTAAAACACATAGATCAGAATAAATACAGAAACATACTTGCATGTATTTGACGGCCACAACCTGCTGTAATAAAAGAATGTGTTCTATTTGTGCTGTTATAAAACATGACAATTATTTGCAGGCTAATACAACAAACATGCACTTTACTGCTAATATTTTGTGTTGTGCTATAGGGTTAGGCTAACCCTTACCTAACATGCATTCTCTGATTTTTAAATAGTATAATTTGAACATAAATAATTTATAAAATTATAACTTTAATACCTATGTATGTGATTTGTATGCTCATTTTAATGCAATAGTGATGTTCTGCCAGTGTTTGGTCATTTTGGAATGAAAAGAGGAAACTGTTGACACATTTGTAATTCCCCTACAGACACTGAACTCTTTATGATATATAAGGTATCAAAAACTGTAGATGTGATAAGTTACTCAATAATTAAACATATACATCAAAAGTATTCAGTAAATAATTATATGTGTGTGTGTGGGGGGGGGGTACTTAACTATATATTGAGTATACATTTGTACCCAAAATTATCAACCTGACAAATCTGAGCAAAACCTCCTTTTAGTTAGATCTTGATTTGTAAAAACACTATAAAAATATATTGTTGCAAACGTTAAAAATGCAGAAAGTGTGTGGAATGTCCCCATTTAGATAGATAAATAAATGTGTGTGTGTGCGCGCGCGTGTAGTTTTACTATTAAATATATTCAGATATAAACAATTATTTTTGCTACATAATACATGTAGGCTGAAATGCTGTTGTGTGCTGCATGGTTTTCATGATTACATGAGATTCCCATGAAGGTTAACACAATGACTCGCACAAGCCCTTCACCACAGTCAAAAAAGCTGCAAGATAAACGTGACTGTGGGGTTAAGTCATGTTTCCTTTAAGCAATGGTTATGTAAAGTCCTTCAAGATTTGTCATGTTTGATCATTTGCTTTAGTGTCTTTAAATATTCCATATAAGAATTACAAAAAAATGTGTTACTTTGCTGTGTCATCATTTTTTCACATGGAATTTCAGATGTTGAAAACTTGTGCAACATGTTCCTGTCTACTCTAGTGAAACAATTTGTCGCAGTTATTGAGTAAGAAAGACGCCACATTGCATGTAGTGGAATTTCTTTCAATAGAAACACCTTTGGTGCTTTGCCCCTTGTTGACAGTAGTTTTTACCATTACAAAGAAAAGTTAGTCATATTTGATTGTCACTGTGCAAAACACATCCGTCAGACATCCTTTCTGTCACTTGCTCTAATTTATGACCCACATACAGTCACAGGAAAAACAGGGATGTTGCCATTTAGAGGTGTTCACAAAACAGTGCACATTTACACACACAGGCACTACGCAGCAGCGCTGTACTGAACAAAACATTGACTAATACAAACATAATTGCAGTTACACATGATTCTGAAGAGAGAGTTAGTGAGAGTCACATGGAACAGTTATTGCAGAGTGCATACAGTACAATAGTGCAGACAAGACCATTTACTTGACACAGTGGCTAAATTAACCACAAAATAAATCATCAACTGCTTCTGACAGTTATCATAGCAGTGATTTTATATACTGTATCAAGTAAATATCTAGGGTTGTGTTTATTTTCTTCTTAAAGTACTTATTCCAGTTCAGTACATACATTCCAATAAGAAACAACAAAACATTTTTCTTTGTGTACGCTCATGTTTTGTATTTTATACTCAATATTTGTGATATCCCAAAGCCGAGTAAAGACAAACTTTAACTGAAAGGCAATCAACATAACACTGTGCACGTTTTTAATGCCCTTCTATATACCTTTATTTTAACTGCCCCATTCATAACATGAAGATGAAACCCATCTTGTTGCAAGATAAAGACATTAATGTGCTCTAAAACTTTAAAGACAAAACTTTTACTGGAAGGCAAAAATACACTTGATGTCTATTTTAAACAGTATCAAATGTCTGTTTCTATACACTAAGCCCGGATAAGTCCAAAGTCTGCTTGGTCAGCTGCATATAAAATATACATGTTAACTATTTTCCCCACTAAAAAACAATTAAGTTTTTCTAGACAACAATCTAATTCAACAGTTACCAACTCAAGCAATTGTTAACTTTGTAACTTTATACTGCTTTTTTCATGTTATCACCTCCCTATAATATCACGTCAGTTTTTTCCTTACCTTAGCATCTGCCAAATGCATAAATGTAAAAATATAAAAAGGCATTATTCCTGAAATTAAACATTTAAAGGTAAAACTCCAATTAAAGTTAACAGTTAAGTTAAAGAGTTTATTGTCAAAGAAAAACAAAGGAACATCAGGAAAATGCAGGACTTCCTGCCATATACAGAGGACATACAACACAGTGCCACGACTGAAAACACAACCAGTCAGTCCACATATTCAGAAAGTCAAAGCAGAGCTGAGAAAACTATCTGAATTATTGTTAATTAACAAGTATGGCTAAACAAAAAGTTTATTATCTTGAATGAGAAAAAAATACAATAAACATTAGTAGAACAAATGCTTGTTTGCTTTTTACTCCAGGCAAATTTGGTTCAGGTCATTATCAACCTCAAAATTGATAGCTCTCTTTATAACAAATGTCCAAATATGTCTAATCTTCAAAGCATCAAGTAATATCTAAAACAAAGGTAAACAAAAAAGCAGTTTTAGTTTTATGTTTTTAAACATAAGTGTTTTTTGCCACAGTCACAATCAACTTTTTTTTTTCTAACAAATGTAGGAATTAACTCAATTATTTTTAAGTTCCAGTCAAAATACTAATTGTTCAACATAAGCAAAACAAACAGAAATGTATAAATACATATTGTAGGTGGGAAGATAAGTGAAACGTCAACCAAACAAAGAAAATGAACATATTAACTGCATTAGGAATTAAAGGAACATAATCCAACACAATGACTAAACTGAGCAAACTAAACTAAAGTGTGTGTGTGTGTGTGTTTTGATATCGTTAAAAAGAGGAATCAAAGACAGTTCAATCAAAGAAAATTACAAGAACTTTTCAATTCTGTTCAGTCACTGAAGACACCACAGTGATGTATTTTATTAAATATATAAAGTTCAATTATGAATTTTAGCCATTACCCATGACAAAGTTAAATAATCTTTAGGGAACATGAGGGAAAACCTAATGTTTCCCATTCATCTAACCCTTAAATATAATAAAGGAAAACAGATTTGGCTTGTTGTATAAGTGTTTCGACAAACTCTTAATGGACTGACTCTACAAGGACCACAGAGTTAGTGTTAAACAAACAGAAATTAAGGTGAGTTGGGTTGGTGGTAGTGGCATGCCAGACAAACAGTCATGGAAGTGAGGTAAGCAACTATTTAAATACTTTGACAAGATTACATCAACAAGCTCCTTCCAAACCTAAACCTGTAATTCCACAAACTTACCCTAACGGGTTAAGTTATGGTATGATTTATAAAGAAACAATACAGAAATTTACATTTTACATGGATGATAATGTGCAGGTATGTATTTCCTTAGATTAACCAGAAAACTGGCTTAATGAGGCCAATAATATATAACAATGCCATCATGTCCTATATTCAAAAATAAAGCAGCTACTTTCAGTGTGTTCTTTGAGTGTTACAGAAAAGGAATATTCATATATGTGTGTGTGTGTGTGTGTGTGCGTCCTGCACGTTCTGCCACAAAACAGTCCACATTAAATACACTTTAGATTCACATTAAATCCAAATTAGATTCACATTTAGAGAAAAAAATAAAGCTAACCCAGCTGTTTGCATCCTTTTATTTTACTTGAATTAAACTGCTATTGTAAGAGGACGTTAAAACATCACCAGCCTTGCACTCCTGGAATCCTGTCATGTTTAAACCCCACATTACTGCAACAACTTTGCTTTGAAGGAACAAATTTACCCCCACACAAAACAAAAACTATAAAATAAATACAATTCATAAAGAAAGAAATTACAAAAAGCCATTTTGCGTTTCTTCATTGCCATAACATTATTTGTGACTGTCTGACAAACACAGCAGCAAAATGTCACTGTTCCAGACTCCGATTCTACTCGATTCTAGCGAAAAACATAGACTAGCACAGACTAGCAATAATACTGTAGAATACTCAAGCCTGTTCCCCATGCAGAGCACTGCATAAGGACGCAAATTGATGTTTTTTCACAATTTGTGCACAATTTGTGCAGTTCAGTTTGTCAGTCATTCACCAGGCTGACTGTTTGCGTAGCCTGGACCCAGTCGCTTTTGTTGCGCGACCCCACGTGTAGTTGTGATTCATCTTTGTTCTCTGCTGTTGTAGTGCAGTCCAGTGAGGATGGTGTGATTTCTCTAAGCAGTTTACCAGCTGAGCAAGGAGGTCCGACCCAAAGTCATAAAGTAGACCTGGCTAGAACCTCCAGAACGCACAGATGCAAAGAAAACCTACATATAAACATAAGAACAGATGGTACATGAATTTACTGTTTATTGATTTAAAATCAATTTCACATGTTTCAAAATATACAGTGGCTTCTAGGGTTGGGCGATGTTGGGCAATCATAGTTACAAATGGATACAAACAAATAAACAGATAATTAAACATTAAATTATTATTAAACTAATAAATTATAACTAACTATTGTTAAACTATACTAAAATTATATTAAAACTATAATTAAATTATAACACTTCTCTTTATACACTAATTCTAAATTTCTGTGTCTGTGCCAATTTTGTGCAGTTTGAGGATCACCTTGTCATTTCTTTCACACAGGAACTTGAGTCTTTGTGCTCTTTTATGCATAAAGACTCCGTCTAGGTGGCCGGTCTCTACTGAGCGAATCTCTATAGCCTTCTCTCCCCAGCCCATGATCTGGTTAGAACGAATATAGGCTGCAAGACAAAAGAACGTGAGAAACCATAACAGATACTAACAATTCCAAAACAGACACTGCCAACTTCAGGGCAGATATTTTCAACTACAAAACAGACACTGCCAACCACAGGCAGATACTGGCAACTACATGTTTTGTACTCATTCATGCAGATATGTTTATATACAAAAGCGACATATTGATCAGAAAATACACTCAAATATTAATCAAGAAATTCATGTAGGAAGGAATGAGAGTAAATTAAAAATTTTCATTCACTATTCCTTTAAACAAGGCATTTCTGCCCACATAATTTGGCTTTCTGATTCTGAGAACTGCCCTTTTTAACACCATTCTCTATACATTCTGGAGACATTTGTACATGACAATAACAGGATTTAATAATACCCAAAACAGCCCACCTGGCACCAACAAGACGGAGTAGGTGACATTTTCCAGAAGCATTCTGTTAGGCCCATTACTACTTAAATACAATTTGTCTTTCTTCAAAATGAAAATATTACAGTATGATGAAAGATGAAAGGATGAAATCAACATACCCACAGACGTGGGCATCTCGCCCCACTGAAGCACCACATCTTTGGTGATGCGTCCATAGGTGTTGACATACACACCCTCATCTTCATAACACACCAGCAGCTCAATACCATCAGTGTTTGGCAGGATGATGATGGCGTGTGACTGAATACTTGTCTGAATCTGAAGAAACACACGAAAGACATTTGTCAATTACACTGCTGGTGTTTGAAAGTAAAACTGAAGTTTTTCTGCTTTTCAATACATACATGAGTCGGCAAATAGATGTCATAAACAGCTCCTGAGTCCACATCCACAGCATGAAACCCAGAGCAAGATCCGTAGATGACCTTTAACCTTTGGCCTTCTTCAACAGTCAGGTCAACCAGCAGAGGCTTGTGCAACAGATCACCAAACGACTGCCACACAAAAAAGGAAGTGTGATCAAACATTTGGCTTTGTATTTCTTCTCTGTAGTATTTCAATTCCGACTACTTTAAACTTTATTTCAATTTAAACAATGTTTGGCTTTGCATTCAGATATTTAGAAACAAAAAAAAACACAAAGTAAACTCTGTACAGTTCCCTTCCCCCAAGAAACTGACAACTGGTTCTTTCTACTAGAACAGGCATGTCAAACTAAACTGAAAGATACCCTAGCAACTGCACTGCAACACCTTAACTACCCCGGTACCTTAGCAACTGCAGAACAACACCCTAGCAATTACCAAATACCATCATGCTAAAACATTACAATAAGTTAATCATGTTAAAATATGCTAGCGTGGTTAAAATGTGTTAGCATCATGTTAAAATGTAGTGTCACGCTAAAATGTTATTGTATCATGCCAATTAATGTTAAAACAAGTTAACTTTGTTAAAATGTGTTAGCTTCATGTAAAAATATTTTAGCATCATGCTAAAATCATACTAGATTGTTACAATGTTAACATATTAAAGCTTGTTAAATTATTACCATTGTGTTACAGAAAGTCAGACCTAAACTGTTTCAAACTATTATACACTTTTCAGGCTGGGCTGTCAAACCAACAAGGTTTGTCCTCAAACATTACCATCTAGTTCATATTTATAGTCTTTTGGAGTTTGGCATATACGGACATCCTGCTGTACTAATTCTCAATGCCATGTTCTTGTGTGGCTTCATTCACATATTACACACAATTACCTTGAAAGCCATGAATTTATGGTATGGTTTGGGAGCCCAAGCATACACCTCCACTGAGTTCTTCAGAGCCAGAACCAAGAACTTGATCCGCTCATACTTCACTAAAGATGAGAGAAACAGAAGCGCTGGGTCAACTGATGACAAACACAATGCATAAAATATCATGTCATGAAACACAATGTCATGTCATGAAGTGCACAGATATTCCTGATGTTCACACTGGTCTGGTCTGATTTTTGAAGACATTTCAGCTGGCCATGCTCGGAGACCAGCCACAACAACTCCCCTTAAGGCTGTTTTCTCAGCAGAAATAGTTAGAATGTAAACATGTTATATAAAAATTCACATTACGTCCACTAAGCAGGGTTTACATTTGAATTTGACTTTCCTAAAGCCAATTCAAACACTTTACAAATTTATATACATATACATTCTTCATCACCTTAAATCACGTTGTTGGTCTATGAAACACCTGAATTATGTTTTGTTTTGGCGTTCTACAAAAGGTTGACATTAAAGAAAAAAAAACATTTTATGGTTCAAAATCCATCACTTGTCTGTAAGTAGACTTGGCATCCTTTAAATAACCTGTATGAGTCAATTTAAAACCAATCTAACCTCTAAAACATTAACAATAATTATGATATGTAACTTAATATTAAGTTTATATTTACTGAGCTGCCAATACTAATAACACATTTGCTATTTTGCTGCTCTTCCAGAAAAACAGATATTGCTTTCTGAATGTATAACAGTTAGGTTTGGATTGTGATATGGGAATAAATCATGGACTGCACGTACAGACAGCTCTATTGTGTAAAACACATTAGAAATTCAAGCAGTTTCAAATGAAGAGTTTGGTTCCAAAATGGGATAAATCCGTTAAATTGAGAAAAACAGTGTTTGTGTGAAAACGACTAAATTCTGTTTTAAACTGTAATATATCATCATAAGTGTGTAATAACATCAAAAAATCTAATCTATATTTTGATTTTAAACATTTATTAAACAAACAAATCATTTTTTTCTAAAATTGGTTATATCCATGACCCAAAATGCTATAAATTTATTTTAATTCAATTAATTCAATAGAAACTCATTTTCTGTATGAGTGGACAAAAATATAACCATAAATAGTAAGTAAGCGTGATCTATACATATGACAAGCCCCAAGAGATCGCCGGTATTTTCCCACCGCCTGAGTTTCGGTTTTTCTTTATATGTTCCCCGTTGTGATCATCTTTGGAAGACTTGCGCTTCTTTCCCATAGAGGAAACGAGCACTGGCTCATCGATGCCATCCGAGCTGTTGATGTTATAACGCTGAAAACACGCATTCAAAAGACGACAGTGTTCACTGTGTTCACTGACAGCACAGCAGCAGCACAGCAGCAGCACAGTTTGCGTGTTGGAATAGCGTGTCGTGATTGGTCGAATGGATATGTTTCGTTTTGCTGAAAATCAGAACTGGAGTTTTTTGCATTTTTTCCTGCAAACTGTGCAGGAAAACATGGTGGATATCGCGTTTTGTTAAAAATTGATGACAGAACTTTGAATAGAGACCAGATGTAAAGCTTATTTTGATGCCAGTTCGATTATTTTTAAAATTGGCGTTTATCGTTGGAACCAAACTCTTCAAATGCTTAATCCAAAATTCAAGCACTGTGAAGTAAAAACTTGAACGTTGGAAATTGTTCAGGTATTCACAATGCTCTTGACTAATGTGCACAAAGCAAAACAACCTGTAAACAAAAGCAGATATCCAGTTGAAACCAGTATGAAGAAACCTCATTTGAACGTTTTGGACTCAAAACAGTGTTAAGATGTGTTTTTGAAAGACACAGGAATAAAGCCTCAGGTGAGTGACATACCAACTTTGTAGTGCACGCAGCCCTCAAGGTCTCCCACTGTGGTCCAGCCCTGTTTTTTCTCCACCTCAGGGTCATTGTGTAGGATCTTGTTCCTCAGCCAGGACAGATAGTACACCCGCAATTTATTCTTCTTCCCTGAGAACACATGCAGTCAACACTTCATTTGTTTAGATCATTAAACTTTGTAAAGTTCTCTTATTGAGAGAAGTACTACATGAGTACACAAGTGAACGTGTAATATAAAACCTATGAAAACATCTATGTAGGCTATGCTGTACATAAGCAAAAACAGCTTAAGATACAAACAATACATTTTAAACCTAGAAACTGAAAGCAGAAATTAAAATGACTACATTTAAAATGACAAACAGAAGCAAAAGCACAAAATCAGAAGTCAAAGACTTGCTTGTTGTCTGAATATAAAATATTTGCAGAACTTTTTAAACTGATAACAACAGCAAAATTTACACATTAAATGTCATGAGAAAACGCTGTTCGCTAGAGGCGCCGGCAGTGGGGCGCGCTGTTCGCTAGAGGCGCCGGCAGTGGGGCGCGCTGTTCGCTAGAGGCGCCGGCAGTGGGGCGCGCTGTT
>JAZGTK010009315.1:0-17378 GCA_036877625.1 Ambastaia sidthimunki | reverse complement strand
CAGTAGAAGCAAATAAATGCTACACAAAATAACAAACTTGAAACTTTGAAGTGACTTGGTTTAGGAATAGAATGTTAATATTAACATGCAAACAGTACAGTGCTGAAAGTTTGTTGATAGTTTAAGGTAAATAGAACTGAAATATAAATTTACACTGACTACACAAAGCCCAAAAAGGAAACACTGCCTCTTCATTACATAAGTTCAGCACACACCACTGATGTGGGTGCACACACACACATGCGCACACACACACACACACACACACACACACACACACATGGTGAGTGTGATGAGGAGCTACTAACTGAATGAGTAAGTAGATTAATCAGTGGCAGGTGTGTGTTGACATAAGCAGCAGAATGAGCTCTGAAACTGTAGAGATGTAATGTCAATAAATAATCACACAAGTGTGAATTTGCAAACTAAACACCTCTCTGAATGCATTTCTGGCAGATTGACAGATGCAAAGCGATACAGAGGGCAAAGCATGAAAGCATTTGTGCAGAATGCACCAATAAAATGTCCACTCGGCTGTGATTTACCAAAGCAGTAAGAATTGGGTTTAAGACAAAAACACGTGTGCATATAAGAACACACATAAGAACACTAAACATGGTGTGGGATTTTGAATAATGCCGTCTATAGCATGCACAGTTTTTCTTTGCTGCATCAGGGGCAGGTGAGTGTGTTGTACACACACACACACAAGGACACAAACATCAATAGGAGTGTAAACATAGCTCTGATGTCTGCTGTCAGTAGCAGTACCGCAGTTATTCATCAACCCGTTTGCCGCTTCCGTTTCTCTCTACTTCAGTCACAACTGACTGAATCTGTTTAAAAGCAATGCTGAAAACAGGCCTTCATAATCTGCACCTGCAGGACTGTAATCCCCAGAGATTACAGGTGTTAGGGAGGTTCACAATATACTGCACACGGATTAAGTGCTGTAGATGTAGCGCAGCAAACCAAGCAGAAATGATCCAAGGAATCTTTACAGGTGAAACATGTTGACTTGAGGTTGAAATGAAAAAACACAGCTCTCAGTGGTTCCTGTAGATGAAAAAAAACAAAAACACACACAGGGTTTTATCTGAATGTTTCAAACTCTGCTCAGATTTGCAGAATTTCTCTACAAATCTTTCCAACAACAGATGGTCAGAACTAGGTCTGCAAGATATTGAAGAAATATTGTAATAACACTTTATTTTTTACACATTTTTTTAAACTTTTACAACAGTTGTCTAATTTGTAGACAATATTGTCTATTACATCTAAGACTACATTCAGACTGTCAGTCCAAATCCAAGTTTTGTGCATATCTGATTGGAATCTGATTTAAATGTCTGATTGTCCACACTGTGTATCACAACTGTTCCAATTTGTGTGTCCTTTGGTGCTCTTTTGTTTTTCGTAATATCTGATCTGGTTTCTATGGCAATGATGTCATGTTGGAAGGTTTACGCCCAAAACAACATGGAGTGTTTTTGTAACAACATGACAATAAATTGTTGTGATGCTGGACTACTACGTCTAATAAAGCTGTCAGAAAGTAGGAGGCTGGCATGCTTTATTTAATGCTGCCATCTCCACTGGCTGTATCTTCTGCGTGATCTGCACATGGACAATACAACAGATGTCTAATATGTTTACATTTTACATGGCATGGGATCACAAGCCAAAAGCTTTAAAATTTCCAAACAACAGTCAGAACTGATTTCCAGAAAAGCAATTTGGCTAGGATTTCAAATCACATATGAATGTAGCTTGAAACAGATTTGTTAAAATCGTATTTCATTTGATTTTTTGTCATTCACACCTGCCTAATAATATCGGATATGCACAAAAATTTGGATGGACAGTCTGAACGTTATCTAAATTATGTCTATTTTTTTTCTCCAAAATAAATTTTAAGTAAAAACATCCAAGACCAAAAACTCCATTAAGTCACCCGAGTTATGAAAGAGCAACATCTGAGAAATAACGCTGGCCTCTGGATGAGGGTCTTAACAAACTGGTAAATATCAATAAATGTCATGTTTACATGAAAACAAACAGCCAATAAGGGAACAACTTGTTCCAAAAGAAAACGTGCCATTAGGAACAACAATAGGTTGTATAGTAAAACACGCACGAGGGGAATTGTGGGTAAAAGGCTGGTCTCAACAGAGATCTCATTCACACATCCACACAGATGAGCTGCTGGGCCGTACCGTGACATTTATAAATATGCATCAAAGCGCTCTTGCTCTCAACAAGGTCTTGAATCGACAAGCATTTACCCAGACTCTCTTTTCCACTCGTTCGCTGTCTCTCTCACTCTCTCTCTCTCTTACTCATCCCACACAAACAAGTGTGGAGCTCTCATTTCTCTTAGGAGACAAATTTAAATGTTTGTGCAGTGTGTGTGTGTGTCTGTGTGTGTGTGTAAGGTAGAATGAGTGATGGCGTGTATGTGCAGGTTATTAATCTATGGCTAGTGTAGACTGCTGTGGGCAGGAGTGCAGAACTACACTTAATGTGGTGTAAGAGCACCATTACCTTTAAAGTAATGAGACTGATGAATCTCATAACAAATTCAAACAGCAAACATGCACATTGCTTTGATGTACCATTGCAGTAAATATTTACACCACGTCGGGGAAGCAGACCGGCAGCATTAAGTGAAGCTGTATCGTCAGCCAACACTAATTTTGAGTCTTGCCTTAGTTTGTAAATTTGTTTACTGTAATGCAATGCACTTATAATACAAGTCTAGGGGAAAAGGCATTGCAGAAGGATTAAAAGCAGAACTGTGCAGATCATATTGGCTTAGCGGGAAATTAATGCACATAATAATTCTTCTGACCAACAAATGTGAGTTTTTGAGCTGTAAAGTCCTTTTTGAAGTAGGACTACTTTTCTAGTCAGAGGAACTTCTGGTTATCGGTTACAGACAGAACTGTAAATGTATTCTGTAAATCTAGTTCTTTTGTAGTGTTCTTGTGCATGTAATATGAAAGTTACTGGGTTTGCAGGTTTAAATGTGTCTTGCCCCACAGACTTTACTGCTACTGTCTTCCTTAACTTCAGTTGCTACCTGCCGGCATTGGAATCGAACCAGCAACCTACTGATTACAAGCCTGACTTAATAACTGGTTAGTGAGTGCTATTGTAATACTTGCCTGTATTTGTGTTACGTGTTCTGTATCAGGAGTCACTGTATTCAAAACAAAATGACAACAAAGCTACAACAATGTCAAATGAAGCACTTCAAACTTCAGCCCGCAAGATGGAAGACTGACGTGTTAGGAAAATCTTTTGAAAAGTAGAGAAGATGAAAAATGTTCTGCTTTTCTGTCAAACAAACTTAGCTAAACACAACACAAGAACTTCAAGCACAGTCAATTTAGCCCTAAAAATGCCAATATTACAAAATTCTAGCACCCTAAACAGTAGACTTAATTCCCCTCGCAATACACCAAGAAACAGAGAGAGCGAGAGCGCGTGCCAAGGGAATATTTTCCCCTCCCCAAATACCATGAATACAAATGAGACTCGATATGGGAGAATGCTGGCAGCGTCAGAATGCAATTTACTAATCCCAGAAGTCTTCACTGCGTCTTCAGGGCCTGTGAGCTAATTAAACCCCATCCACATCCAAAGCTGAAGCAGCCGCTCTGTCTCCATGTGCTGGAGTGAATCTTTCATATATCTTCTTTAATACCAACATAGCCAGACATGTAATACAAATGACCAAAATTAAGCTGTGGTTGTTTACTGTGTATACCTTAATGGTGATTATTTTATAAGCTATTGAACAGTTCCAGAAACAACTACAATACATTTATGCAACAGCAAAAGCTAATATAAAAATACCAAACTGTTTCTTTTCGGCCACCACATGTATACATTAATTCAAGTTCAAATTTAGCTATTTTACAGTTGACTTGCCTGAATACGTGCTAGTATAGATTTACTGTGTTCATTTGTTTATCCAACAGCTATAACTACAATTTTAATGTCATCCAGTTTTTGCTTGGAAGAGAGAATTTACAAAAACGTATTTGTAGTTAAGTGGGTTTTAAAGCAGGTGTTTCAAACCCAGATTTGCAGCTTATCCACATTAATGTTTAATGTGTTTTTCATGCATTCAGAGATGGTGTTCTATGTAGCACTGTTGTAAACCCTCGCTGAATGTTTTTTGTTTATCGCCCCATTTTCTGTAAACTTTAGGGACTATTGTGTGTGGAAAATCTAAGAAGATCAGCAGCGGTTGCCGAGATACACAAACCACCCCGCCTGGCACCATCATCCTGCTGTCAGAGTCACATCACATTTCTTCCCTATTCTAAAGCTTTTGTCGAAGTCGCAAGCTTTAATGCTGCTTTCTTACTGGCTGATTATTGAATTAATGTCAGTGTGTATGTTTTATATTGAGTCTTTAGAAAACTAGATTTACAGTGTTGAATGAACGAGAGCAGAGAGTCAATTCTCTAATTCTCTCTACAGGGATGCTGGGCTGTGTACACAGTCTGGAGCCAGGCACACACACACACACTTAGGTGGTCAAGCTCTGCACACACTGTCCAGTGAGGCCAACTGTCCTTTGCAGGCTGGATAAATATTTACTGATTAAATGGAGATCCAACAACATATATGCGGAAGCTGCATCTGCCCGGCTGTGTTGCGGCCAGCACTGCTGAACAAAGCCCATGTAAAACTTTTACTACATATATATTTGTGAAACAAAACTATTATAATATAGAACAGAAATAAAGGAATAAGGTCATGAAAAGTCATGCATTACGCTACTTTTTTCTTAATTGATTTTGATTTTGCTGTTAGGCCAACTAAATTTTATTTTATCGTGTTTATCGGTTTAAATTGCCACAACTGTATAAACAATTCTGTATAAGCACAAGGGTGAACATAAAGAGATGCCGTTATAAAATGAACCTTTTGACTCTGAATTCAGATTTAATGAGCAGTGTTTGAGGCCATTGTAAATTGCTGACAAAGTCACACCAGTGTGTGAAAAACAATAATAATGTTTTTTAACATTTTATTTAAATGTTTTGACAAAATATATCTATTCAGAAGCCTGTGTGTGTGTGTGTGTGTGTGCATATTCCAGATTAAAATCAGAGAGGTTAACTAGAAGATCCAGTGTGGTGAAGGTGCAGTGATGATGAAGCAAGACTGGGCTGTTCACTGCGCAGTCTAATCATGCGGATTGCAACCTCGACACTGCATTTTTCTTCTAGCTGTCCTTATTTGAGGGCCATAAGAAAACACTGACGTCAGACAGAGGGCTGTTTACAAAGTTCTTCACAATATTTTCTCCAACCTTCCTATCAGGAGGACAAGCTCTCCTTCAGCTGCCAATGCAAACTCTGCATTCCTATATCACTTTAGTAAATGCAGCAATCACCCTGAGGTACAGTTCATCAACAGTAAGGCCTTAAAGCGGACATGCAAAGAGGAACTAAACCGTCTCTTTCAGAACAGGTGACTTACACCTTAGACTTGAAATAGGTTCAAGAAATAGAAAGGTGGGAAGTAATGAGAAGAGGGGAAATTTTTGTGGCAAATACATTTTCTAATTTGTTTAGGCTTCTGTATTTATAAAACATTTGGCAGACGCTTTTATCCAAAGCAACTTACAGTGAATTCATTGTATAAATTTGTTTTATCAGTATTTGTATTCCCTGGGATCGAACCCACAACCTTTGCGCTGCTAACGCAGGAGACATGATACCAACAACTACCATAAACAAAGCAAACATATAATGATAAACTGTAAAATATAATATTAGCATATTAACATCTTTAGTGCTATTCGTCTTAAACACATAAATTCTTTTATATGTGAATTTAACTATTGCCATGTGAGGAACCGCTGTGTTTTGCGCAGAAGTCGCTGTCATGTCTGCCCATGCAAGTGTTTTCACAGAATCTGGTCTAGCACTGACAGCGTGCTAAGGAAAATGGAGTCTGTAATATATATTGTATTCACAAGTTCTATATTTATAACTTGCGAATTCAAAATTATAGCCAGTGCCACGTTATGAAGGGACATGTCTTCACAAGAGAGAGTTACAAGTTGTTACAATTTTTAGATGTCATGCATAAATAGATCACTTTATGTGACTCTGTTGTATTATTTACTAATGCTTATTCATTGGGGAAATTATTTGTGGTCGTTTATATTTTACTTCTGACCTAAAGGCGTGACATGCCATAATAATGACTCTTCAGGATAATAGTAGCGATAGCTATCTGCGTTTCCTCTGGCAGTTGTTGCTCTGGTGTGGAGGTGAGTCAAATCGGCCATCTTTGCTCACATGATTATTGAGCCAATCACATGAACTATAAATGTCACATGACTAATTACTTTGGTTGTGCAGAAAATGATGTGCTGACAACACTGATTGGCTGAATCACAAGAACACGCACAGTCCAAAGCGCTTAGTGACTATTCTGAGCTTCCACGTGAAAGGCAGCAGACGGGAAAATAGTCAATTTCACGCTCTTAAAAGCCTTAAAAAAATCACAAGTAAAACATTGACTATAATAGATGGCTATTTTTAATGCCTGTCGATGAAGGAAGATGCTTTTTGCAGCCAGATGTGTTATGGAAACTACAAACGGGTTTTCTGGACCATGCTTATTAGCCAAATATTGACCTCTTGGTGTGTACTGAAAGGGGATACTGAACATTTTTCTTCAAATGCAGTAGTGGACCAAGCTGACCTGTCAGTGACTTTGCAGAAGAGTTGAACTTAAAGATGGACTGGATGACTGCAGATGTTTTCCCTTTTTTCTCTATTATGGCATCTCATTAAATGTCAGCTCTTATGCCTGCTGAAAATCTTCCTCTTGTCCCACTTTCTTCCTAATCTGTCTGCAGATCTTCCTCTCTTTTTAATGTCAAGTTTATCAGATGTTTGCAAATCATTCCATCTTTTAATACCTCATTTTTCAGTACACTAGGTCCAGCAAATCCCATGATTCATACTAAACAGTATTTCACCTTTCCATAGTAACCTAATGCAGCTGAGATGAAAAGGACATAAAAAGTAATTGTGGCAATGATATATGTTTAGGAGAGATATCCTATTGCCTTTCTAAGCCCAAAGATTAGCACTAAAGCTATGCTTTTTAAAATTTAGCCAGTAAGCATCCACCTAGCAACTCCCTAGCAACCACCCAGAACCACCAAAAACTTGAAAATTTTGTTTTTTAGCTACACTAACTATTTGAATCAATGGCATTTAGCAGATGTATTTTTGGGGGAAAGTTTCAAACTTGTCTTTTGAATTATGTTTCAATCTGAAAAAAGTGCTCCATAGAAATAGGCTGAACTTTCTGACATGAAGCTTAATTATGAAATATAAGGATCACCAGGCCACCATTTAAAATTTATGATGCTCTTTGGAGCAGTCAATTAAATCCTCTAAAATGTGTGAGTTTCTCTAAAGTGTATGAATCATCTAAAGCACCTCCAGAGGGAACAGAAGAAAGATATATGAGGCCAAGGTGGAAAAAGGAGGAATTGAAAATGATTAATTTGCATGCGGAGAAAAGTGCCACCTCTGCCTATCATTCAGTCCTCAGCAGAACATTCCCAGCGGCCCATCTGTGATTCAGCATGTCTACAACATAAAGTAAGTGGCATATCATGAAACTATTTCTAAGCATCCACTGAGGTCAATATATGAGGTTTAGAACCTGTCCAGGCATCAAAAACCTTGTCTACCTTGGAATTTTTGTAGGAGTAGAAAAATTAACATGGCAGGAATTTTTTGGTCAAGCACCAACCTTGTAGACAGAAAGTCTGTTTGACTGACATGACTTGATTCACTGGGATTAACAGTCACTGGGATTAACAGTTTTTTGCACAATATGTATCAAAATATGTATCAAATGGTCAGTAAACTCACAGCGGTGTGCAGCCATGTGTTATATAATGCATACAATACTGTAAACACAAACACATTTACACACAGTAGCAAAATAATTGTGTAGCCTCAGCCCTGCAGCAGTGCCTGCTGTACTGAGGAAAACTGGGATCAGTCAGTAATGACCTCATGCTCTGAGAAACAAAGATCCAGAGTCATCCCTCAGGATCACTCCCTCTAAAGCTGGACTCAAATTCACCTTCACACCAATTTATAGACTGGTGTCTCTACAACCACCTCTCTGAACTGTTCTGTGTGCAGAGACACTGTGCCCTCATTTCTCTTTTTATCTTGAAAAAATAAGGGGGGAATGTAAAACCCTATATACCAGAATAAATGAATACTGCAGGATGAGAACCTGTGAGAAGCAAAAGGCAAAGGAAGATAGAAAGAAGAGAGAGGAACATTAAATGAATAGAAATGAAGCCTCATTATTCATTCATTATTTGCTGGCCCTTGTGTCATTCCAAATATAAATGCTGCTTTTCCATTAAACATAAAAGGAGAATTTTTAGAAGAAAGAATCCTGAAGGAGCTCTTTTCATGTTTGTGTCAACTAAAATTTAACTTATTATTCACCACTAAATTCCCTAGAGTGAGGGCTGGCCCAGTGGATCTTTTATTCATGTTGCATAAACCGTGAACTGACCCCTATAGACCCACAGGTAGTATTTGTATTGGTCTAATGTTAACCTGTCAAAACATAAAGAAAGATGTAAAGGGTCTGTGGCTAGAGCATTTGAGGTGGAGGGGGCTTTCAAAGACATTGCCTTGAGGAACCAAAGTTTTGCCTTGTCTTCAAGTTCTTCAGTCTCATTTGCTTCCATATTAAGATTCCTAAACAACCGTTTTCATATACTGTGCCAAGTTTGACATCCCTGATTAATTCCAGACATGCAACCAAAAAAAATATGTGGCATGAAGAATGACATTCAGCAGCTACAACAGAATGGAAGTTAAATGCAACAATAAAAAGAGGGTCCATTCACAAAGTATCAAAAATATTGATTTTGTGTTTCATGAAATAAACGATGCTGGTTTGCATCATTATAGAGAGAGTAGATTCATTTTGGGGGGAACTATTCCTTTAAGAAAGAGAGTTCGCAACTGGGCATTCAAGTGTAACAGAAGCCATATGGCCATTACATAAATGTAACTGTCACCCTTTAAGTCCCCTAAAGGCTTCTTGCTGTTCACTCACATTCATTCTCTGTATTCATTCATTCTCTCTCCTGTAAGAGAGAAGCGTGTTGAAAAACATCCAGCATCTACTGCAGCACTTCTTACTGATAGTTCCCCTGACAATAACCTCTATAGCCTGAGGGAACACTCTATTGCTGAAAAGCAAGCTTCTCTCACAGACAACTTAAGTCTTACTCTTCCCTCAAGCATTTTATGATTGTTTTCCTATTTATTCATTTTTAGTAAAGCATTTTAAAAAGAAATTGTAATTTTTTTTTATCAAAATGCTAATTGTGTATCAAGTTTTTTTTTTTTATTTAAAAGCAATTTCTTCCATGATCTAGTTCTTAATAATCATTAAACAGTAACACTAAAGAATGCTACTGGTGACTAAACCCACTTCACAGTACTTCACAGTGACTAAACCCACAGAGCTTTACTGTTAGTAGACCCCCAAAAAAACCTGATTCAGCATTTCGTATAATGATGCTGTACATTTTGTCATAATCAGTCACCCACATGTTGTTTTGTTCGGTTGTTTAGTTTCTTTATTTGTGGCATGTTGAGTAGCCCTGTCCACAGTAAAACCTAATTTGTTTCAAATTTGAGCCCACCCAGCTGTCTAAATAAAGTCAAGGATGTCTTAAATTGTTGTGATTATGTCACATTATACAGCACATTCAGTGTAGACACATTTGGAACTTACACAACAGAAGATCGTTTGATGGATAAGAATATACAAGATGCATTTTGAGGGTGTGGAGATTTCGGTCAGTTTGAAATTATGGAGTGGATTAAGTGAAATGAATTCGGCGATCTGACCTGCTCAAGTCAAAGAATGCCTATGTCAGAGCATGCTGGCTGCATTACTTGGTTGCAAGATTTACTTTTGCAAATGCTTGTGTTCATTTGCTCTTTGTCCTTGAGACACAACATCCCTATTAAAATCAGTGGCTTCTCAGCATTCACTGACACAAACCTATTGTCATCTAAACTCAAGCATCAATGCTGAAACTTTATGTGTTGCGCCTGCTAAGCACAATAATTGTATTAGCTGAAATCATCTACATAATGTGCAGTGGCTTCTATACAATTTAAATGTGGCTGTATCTTCAGAGGACACATGGATCAATACTGTTATGCTTTTAGCCATATACGTTATGACAAGACATATATTTGAACATGCATGCATGTTCTGTCTCTTTAAATTCAAGCATTTAAAGAGACAGAAGGTCTGCCAATATCTGATCTGCCAAAAATCTGATTCACTTTCTGTGAAAAACAAAACCCTCAGAAAAATGCTGAAAAGATTGAAGAATGTCCAAACTATTGTACCTGCATTACCCTTGAGTTGCACCTGACTCAGAGGTAAGCCCAAGAGAAAAATTGACATAAAATTCCCAAACAGATGGCAGCTTGGAACAGTATATAAGAACCTGCCGTCTCTAGATGTTCTTTTCTCATTAAAACTCACTCAATCATTAAAATTGGAAAGTGTCAAACTTGCTTCTTAGAGGAAGGTCAGCCAGCTTGCAAAGTAAGAACTGTGCCGAGGTTTGACACATCACATACATCACAATAGTCTTACAGATGATAAAACAAAAAATATACTACGATAGCAAACGTCAACATATCCTGAATTGTATTTATTTGGCCTACAGACATTATTGTGTATTTGAAGAAAGCACATTGTGATCAAGATTTTTCAGTATGCAGAGGATATTTTCTGTCCTCAGCACTTGGCACAGCTACACAAGAGTGAGAGATGGCAGGAAAGCCCCCCCAAATTAAGAAAGTGTGGTTCCCCTCAGTGAGCAACCTGGCAGAAGAGAGAGAGAGAGAGAGCAAGTGAGCACTTCTCACCTTGCAGTATTAAGAGTGAATGAGCTGCAGTGGTTGACCATTGAGAAGAATTGATTGAACTGTCCACTCAGCTTCAGTCATCACATTTTGACCAGATTTGTGGATATATATGCTACAATACAGACTATAACGAAAACCTTCAATACCTACTATAGCTGAGGATGTCATTTACAGCTAGATACGTTGTCCCAGGTAGTGGTTTGAACACAGAAATAGAATAAGAGGCTAGAATGGTAATTACCATGTAACAGGTGTCATAAAATGGGCGGGGCTTAGAAGGGTTTGCGTCCTTACCAATTGATCAATTTTAATAAGCCTAAGAATTTTTTTCCTTTTTTAAATAACCACTGTGCATTTCAGTTTGACTTTTTTTCTTTACTTTTCTCGGTGCAGTTCAGCGGACCTGTCACAGTGATGATTAAAACGTTTTCATTTTACCTTTTAGTTATCATTTTTCATATACTACTGCTGCGGATTTCTGTTGCCATGCCCAGAAACAAATATTTGAAAATAACACATTTAAACATTAATAATGTAATAATAATCCCCCCCTTTAAACATAAATGTCCTCTGGGTTTTTGAGCCACTCAGCGCCCCCTGCAGGAATAATACTCTATGTCAGTTTGAAAATAGTGACATATGCCGCCCAATTGGCTACACGCAGTCCTCTCATGTCGACTTTCTGCGGCAAGTACGGAGTTTAGATTCAGTGCTGTCTTGACTGATGCAGGAATAACGACGACAACCAGTCGTAAATGTTAAACACACAGACGCCGACTTAGAAGTTTAAAGATCATTGCGAGTAAATGGGATTCAACGTCTTCCGAACAGAATGTAAAGAATTCTTTAAAGGATGTGCAGAAATAAAGGCTCGTCCGCTGCGCCGTTATTCTTATTTTTGGGTTATATCTCCGTGTCCTCGGTTATTGCCGGTAAGTTTAAGTGAATTTATTCGTTTTATCTGTAATGTCATTGTTATAAATTGCCATTGTTGTAACGACCACTATTGGGATATGGGCACCGAAGCCGAGATGAAAAAGAAATAAGAACCGTTTGCATTATTAGTGCATGAATAAAGAGACAACGGCAAGGGTTTTGTCTTTTATCTATGGATAGTATGCATGATGAAATACATTGTGACACGTTCATATGGGCAGAGAACAGACAGGTTGCGGGTATCAGATGAATAAATGATGCGCTACTACCTGTTCATCCCTCCACTGGGAAGCAGAAGACGCTCATGGGTTTCCTCTATTCATTCAGACTGCATGTAAATTCATGTGATCCTAAATGATTCGGTTAGCAGAGATAATATTCATTTAATCGCCAGACAGAAAGGGTTGTTTGAATACGGAATGTGTGCAGTTTGACGGCTTTGGACTAGGGAATTTGTCTGAATGTAGACACAACACATTATACTGTCCTCAGAATGTAACTGCTAAATGGCCAAAAATTAGATCATTAATACAGCTTAATAAATACTGAATAATAATTCATTATTTTGCCATCATCTTATTTGCATTAGTTTTTCTTTATTAATTTGCCATTTCCAAAGCAATAGAATTTATCATCAATTTTGTTTTATTGATGATATATTTTTCTCTAGCTAGTAAAAAAACTAGAGCTCCATGGTAAACCACCTAAAATCACAGATATCAGAAGAGCTACAGGAGGTAATACATGGTTTCTCTAAAAGAAGTCACCTGTGATTTTATTGTATTACAGTTGTTTGGTGAGGGGGGCCAGTGTGCTATTTTATTTCAGAAGCACCTGTTTGCAAATATAAAAATTACACACTGCTATAATAGCAGAGGAAACATACAATAAAGCCTCTTTTATTATAGAAGTTACTATGAAAGAATGATATGGCCTTTCCCTGTATTTCTCAGGATATCACATTTGCATTTAGGAGACATACCCACTTTGATCATTCAGGTTAGCGAGTAACGTGCTGTTTGACTACAATGTAGCGGCTGATAAGCTTTTAATGTGTAATGTGATGTTCTGATTCATTTTAATAGCTATCCACTCATATAAACACTTACACTGTTACACTCACACTAATCCAGCACACTGAACTGCTTTCATTCTGGTTCTCTCTTTAATGTGAACACCATATGTCTTTATACTCCAGCAGTGATTCACAGCACAGGAATATTAATATCAGAGACCAAGCGTCAATTCCGCACCATTATGCCAACAATACAGCTTGAAAACAACCAGTCTATTAAAGAGAAAGCAGAGAAATAAATGACAGAAAATAATCAACTGTAGAGGCTGTTGTGTTTTACAGGGCTGTTGTGTTCTGTTATGATGCCGTGATGAAAGGCAATGTGCAGTGTGGGGTTCCTCTCTCCATGCTCGCAACATTTGTTTCATCTGACAGCGCCAGCACCTCATCAAAGCTACAGGAAGACATCGTGAATATTTTATGAGTTTGATGTTGTTTAGTGGTAATCTGGGGCAATCACCTTTGCGCATTGCATATAAGAGCAAATATATCAATTAAGCTTAATAATTATATTATCAATTTATGCTTTTGATTTTAACACATTAACGCACAACCTGTAAATGATAGTATTTCCCAAGTACAGTATCTGCTAATAAGACAAGGCAGCCCATTGAAGTTCCCTTAATATCTCAGTTGTTTCTAATGAGAGCAGATGGAGACCTCTGTTTAAGTTTCCTGCTTTTGTGATTTTCTGTGACTTCTTAAGAAACAGACCCCAATACCATCACATGTGTTTCCTTCAGAGTTTCAGTAGAGAGCAACGTTTCAAACTATGAGTCTGCAGTGAAAAGTCTTGCAGTTATGTGCTGTAAAAAGATTGAAATGTGAACTTAAATGTTTTACATCAAATTGCTCCAAACATCAAATTATCTATACTGTGCTAGCCAAACTAGCACAGCCAAAGTAAAGCATACTATTAATTTACAATGACCATCTAATTTGCCTATTTTTCTCTTAAGGAATTTTAGGAGAAACATAAGGAGATAAACATTTGGAGATTAGTTGATACTGAAGTAACTGAGAACTCAAAGACTCCTGAGCTCTAAAGAGCAATTTCTGAGCAATAAAATGTTTTCTTTTGGTCAACATAAGATGGAATCTCCCATCTAAAATGTTATTAGATGCTGGATGTGTGACTTTACATCACTTTCTGCAACCTCAAGAGAGGTCACAGGTTTGTGGATTACAGATTTGAATCTGATGTGTAATATTCTCAGTCTAGAAGTCAGCTTTAGGCGTGAAACAGCTTACAGCAAAACTGCTTCATCCTGGATCTGACATCATTGAATTGTTAATCAGAGGCTCAGTTTATGCCCCCATATGGGGACTTTCTAAATTAATCTCACACCAAAATGAATCATAAAACATTTTGATTAAACTAATAAATTCCCTCACAAATTGCGTGTGCTCGCACCCACACACACACGCACACACACATACAGTGTATTTGTTCAGAAATGTTAATGTGTTAAATGTTAACTTACAGTTGGAGCTTTGGTGCAGCTGTTAATGCATGTGATTATAAGACATTGAGCCATGGTGCTTGTGTGGCGAAAGCAGTTTCAAGTCTGACTGATGATGATGTTTTCTAATCCCATTCACCTTTTCTTGAATAATTTCCTGTATTTTTGTTAAATAAAAAATGGGCAAAAAGATATTAGGGAAAAAGATCCTATTCAATGTGTTATTGTAAACTCAGTCATGTGCAATTAACTTGTTTTGCACCATATTGCTTTTTAATGCTTTCTAATCTAATTCTGGTCTGTGATCTAAGTTTTAAAAAGCGACACCACCTGATGGCTTAATTCTTAATTCAAAAATGTTTTAAAAGAACATGCCACATTTACTGTGGAACTAAACATCAAAACTTTTCTTATCACATGAAGTTTGCCATTTACAGTGTGATAAAATCCCGGCTCTACCCCAGGTTTTACTGCAGGCTTATGAAAAACGTACCCCTATAAATATCCCCTCGAGGCTTCCAGAGGGACAGTGGCGCTAAGCTATATATTTACAAGGGCTGCCAATTGCAGGCAGTGAGGACGCATGCAGTCAAGCCAGGCTTGGAGATTCACCTGAGTCAGGATATAGCCTGAGCCCCTAAATCACAGCTCCAGGTCCAGGTAATAAGTATCACTGTATGGCCACTGCCTGTTTGAGCGAGACAGAACCAAGCGAAAATACTCATGCCTCCTACATAGGAAAATAGCAAATGTGATTGATTATCCAATGTGACACTTATGTGAAAAATGTGAAAAATACACTTCCAATGGGCAGAACTATGTTCATTGCAAAAGTGCAGGTTGAGTGAATACCTCACTCAGGAGTCTATACATTCAAAACACGTTTGTCTTTGCCGACAGACTAATACACTTTAGGTTTGGTTTCTGGCTGCAAGCCAGGGAACTATAGAACATTCACTTCCCAGGATCCCAGGAGGGCATTCATTACCAACCAATGGAATCTAAAACAACTGACCAATCGGCTGGGAGGTCTTAAGCCTCACCTAAGGTAACATTAATGCACTGTACAAATCACAGTGTTAATACTATGTCTGACACCTCAGCTCTTCAACAGTAACAAATATATTGAAGACATCTTCCACATTTTTGGAGATCATTGTGTAGGTTATATGAATGAGTATCTGATCTTGGAAACTTGAAAAATGACCTTTTCAAATACATTTTGTCAGAAAATGTGTGTGGTGTGCTGTAGGATGTAGCTTTACAACTGCTACAGTAGGGCGTTCTAAACAGTTGCAATTTACTCTACTTATATAATACACCAAAAGTATGTACTGTTTTTGTTATGGAAATACATTTCAGTACATAGCAAGAGAATGAAAAGTACAGCAACTAACGCATAACGGAAGTGACCGTTGTTGCCTAGACAACATTGTGTTCATTAACAATCACACACATACAACCACATCTTCCTTGCATTTAATAATTTCTTTATGAATTTTTTCTTACATATTGTTTACAATATAGTTTAATTTATTAATCTGGTGAAACATCACTTATTTGGTGTATTAATTTAGTGAAGCGTCACCCTCTTGCAATGATTTGTGGGTAATATCAGCCATTAGAGAATGCATGGATATGCACTTTGAATATTCACTGGACACCATCTGGGTACTTTAAGGATCCTCATTTCAACATAATACGTAAATTAGAATGCAGGGAGTTTTTAGTGCAATGCTAGGTGGTTTCTAACTGCCCTCTTATTTCCAGGCCCTTATCATTTCATTTGAGTAAATTGTTTGCTGTTTTTATCATCGTCAGAAGTCAGAGAACCAAGAAAAATAAATACCACACCTCTCAACAGCAACCATGTAAACAAACAGCAATATTATTAAAAATGCAACAGTCATGGTATTTGCAATCTTTAGCGAAGTGCATCTTAACTTGATAAATGTGCCTTACTGCGCACATGAAACTGAAATGCGAGAAAGTACTTTGAAAAAAAATGTCACAAGGCTTGAATTCAGCAAAACAGAAGAACGCCACTGTATGCATTAATACACTGAGGCATGTAGCCAGTGTTCTGAATACATGTTACATTACTGCCCTATTTAAAGAATCAAGTATGAGTGTTTGAACCGTCCCAGTGGGAGACACTGTGTTCTCTGCAATGCCTGGCTTTCTGTCTACCGTTCCCTTTAAATGCATTATTTCCCCATCTGCAGGGTGTGAATTTGTTATATTGTGATAGATGACTTTCAGCAGACAACCATTTATCTTTGTAGTCAACAAACATTACTGATGATTAGATCTTCGTGGTACCGATTTATGGGACGGCATGTTATCATTCTGACAAGTGATGGCACACAGCTGAAGTCATCACTGCATAACGTTTCCATTAAATTCATGAACCAAATGCCCAACGGTCAGCCGGCAGATGGCGTTGTGTATTCTAGCCTGTGCCAGGCCATTTACTTTGTTTGATGACCATCAAAGACAAAGAGGCTGGTACAGATAACAAACTAAAAGTTCCCTCGCAGTAAATAAGAGTAAAGAGCAGCGGAAATATTGATTTAGAGCAAACACAGATGGAGCTGTACATCAGCAGAACCACACTGTCTTCTTGGGCATTAGAAATAACTTAAGACACAAGACAGAGAGTGAAGAAACTGCTTTGGGTGAAAATCAATCATCTGATCAATTCATTTACACATTACAATATCTGGACAAAAACCTCTTAGCTGTTTGGTGCCTGATAAAACAATATTTGATAACACTTAACAATAAAACTTTATCAGTTAACATGAACTAACAATAAACAATACTTATTTAGCATTTATTAATCTTGGTTAATGTAAATTTTAACATTTACTAATACATTTTTAAAATTGTGTTAATATTACTTAATGTACA
>JAZGTK010009314.1:0-17378 GCA_036877625.1 Ambastaia sidthimunki | reverse complement strand
ATTCCATACAGAAACGGAGTGTTTTTGGGTGTGCAGGTTTTGAGATAAGAAAGAAAGAGAGAGAGAGAGAGAGAGAGAGAGTGCTCTAATGGTCTGATTTGTAATCCCCAAAAATTCAGCCTACGGATTAGGGGGGTACACACTTCACAGAGCACACCTGGGGGCCTTTAATACACACACGCATAGGCACTTGTACACCTTACACACATACACAGGTAAACTGTCAGATACAAGGCCATAGCTATTCAATGGTAGGAGTTACCATGGGAACGGCATGAGTAGGGGGTATGTTCCATCAAGAAAAGAGGTTTGTGTTTGTGTGTGTGTTTGTGTGTCTTAGCTCACCACTGTTGCTCTGTAATTGCCTGCATCCGGCAATACCACCCTTGCCCCCACCTCCCCCACCTCCCCCACTCACACCCCTGTCCTCTCTGATCACCCCGCTAACCTCTCCCTGTGGATGCAGCAGCAGGTGGCCTCAACCCAGTGAGCATCTGTCACGGCTGGGTCGGAACGGGCAGGCGGCTATAATACATATTCACAGAAGAAAGAGCTAGCTGGAGGCAGCCTGACGGATAAGTAGCACACCTACTGCGATGACCAATTTTTATTTGTTAGATGCCTTTCCTAGCGTGGGTGTGTGTATAAACACAAAACAGGCAGTAAGGTTTAAATAATGCACAATCATTTTTATAACACAGACAGTCTCAAGCATTCTTTCTCTGACACCCACACACACTCTTATGTTTGTCTCTTAAGACGCGCACACACACACACACACACACACACACACACACACACACACACAGAGCTCTTGAGATATGGATGCCAGTCGGTTGAGTGGGCTGAACATTGTGAGACTGTTACCACATTAAATCTGTGCATGGTGTGTGTGCATAAATTAAAATGATGTGCATGTGTGCTGAACCTGAATATTCAATGTGGTTCCACATCCAATCCGTAAAAGCAAAGTAATCTTGGAAGCCCCACCCCCCTTCCCGTCATGCGGTCGCATACATAAGCGTGCCACGCTGCTATAGCCCGGGAACAGGGTGATGTCATTAGCAATTTTAGGGGATTATGAGATTATGAACGCTGTATGTTTGTTATCTTCCGCATGGTTATTGGATTCCGACATGAAGCTCTCGTAATTTAACTTCTGACTGGCTCTTAGAGCAGACCTCATGCTCTATCTCCCTCTCGCTCGTCCACATGGGGCGAAAATATGAAAACTTGGAATTAGTACACATGCCCACACACTCGCACACATCAAAATGTGTTATCATCACATTACTGCTACTCAACGTTTAATAGCAAAATGCCTAATCAAAATAAAGAAATATATACGCAAAAAGATGAAAAATTAATTCACAAACACAGCTGGATAATCAACCCTAATTATGATTTAATGATCATATGATGATAATTATATTGCAATAATGAAGGGAGTAAATTAAAATGTTCATCTTTACATAGAAAAGAAACAAAGAAATGATATCTAAAATGATATCTGAAAAAGAAGATTATGCAGGAAGCTATATAAATTATGTATTTACAAAATAAGTCTTCAGTAATATTAAATATGGAAGTTACAAACCTAAATCAGAGCAAATCTAATTGGATAAACAAAATAAGAAAAGGAGCCAAAGCATCTTTAAAACTAAAACACACACAAGTAATTGTTAAAATAAATATATTATTAGTCCATACTTCTTTACTGAATATATTAACAGTCCATACTAAACAGATAATGCTCAGTGAGAAAGTGTGAGAGAGATTTGCGTTGATGAATGATAGAGTGAGACTGTGTGATATTGTGTGTGTGTGTGTGTGTGTGTGTGTGTGTGTGTGTGTGTGTGTAGGCTAATGCTGCTGAAAGGGGGAAGGTTGTTTGTAGGCCAGCTGTGAGTTGGCTCTTAGTCAGCCAGTGACCCAAATCAGTAAATAAAAAATACAGAAAGAATGAAAAATAAAGGGAATGAGAGAAAGAAAAAGGTAGGGAATGAACTAGCAAGTTAAGTGAAAGAACAAGAGGAAATTGAGAGGGAGAAAAGTAGAGAGAGAATGAGAGAGAGAGATGACATTTAAAAAGGCAGAAAAGAGTTCATATAATGCAGCTATAAATATTTTCATCCTCCCCCAACACACACAAAAAAAAATATCACACATCATGAACACAGACAGCAGATTGTGAGATATGGATATATATATATATATAATTATAAATTGAAAACTGCACTTCTCTTAGCAGGTATTTAAACTGAATGTTCACATATTATAAACACTGATTATCATTAAAAACACTAAGCATTAAATATTTGTACACACAAATAGAAGAATCTGGTAGAATCTGAATTTAGCATATTAGAAAACATAATAAATATTTATGTATAGCAACAATGTCAGTATAAACAAATCAATAATACATAAGAATATTTTTACATTTCTGAAAACCAAAGGGAAGCCTCTGCTATGATGCCTTTTACAAGAGGCAGTAAATTTACTGAAATGAGAAAGATTTGGCTATGAACTGTGTCTTTAATAGGACCCTAAAGATTTTGTTTTATTATATTAATGAGAGCAAATCTTACTGGATCCTATTACATTTGGAGGAGGGGGATATTAATTTGCTCCAGCATGGGATATTATTGCTTTAATAAAGCAGCCAAGTTTTAAACATACTTCACTATGTACTCATGAGCATCTGCCAAGAACTGAGACTATGCCTTGATGTGAATCAACTAATCCAATTTGAGTGTGAACAGAATGTTTAGACTGAATTCACTTTGCCTGAAAGCTTGCTCTAGTTGTGCTCAAAGTGAAAGTGAACTGGGATTAAAGTGGATTAGTTTCAGATGTGAGTGGAGCTCTAACTGTCTTACTCAGGATTTAGGCCTGCTTAAGCTACAATCCAGCTAGTTCTCATCCAGCTTCTGTGTTTGAAGCCAGGCACACAGGACTAGATATACAGGCAAAAAAAGAATGAAAGGCAATGTATAGCACTATTGCATGAAATGCATTAATTTTTTAATATGGATAAAAATAAATTAATTTTAATTCCTTATTAAAAATACTTTATTTCAAATTCATTTTAATTGTCACATGGAAACATGGACACCCTATGCCCCAAACTAACATTTTATCATCCACAAGCATATCACGTGGTCAGAAGAACACCTGTTTCTAATTTTTAAGATAAAGCTGGCACTTTCATTTACAATTTGTGGGGCTTGTGGTGGAAAAACAAACTTTCAAGACTTTGGAATGTTATCTTCAGAAGACCAGGGAGATCTTCCTCTTTGACACTGGAAACTTGAAAAAGCAGTTTACAACTAAGAGAGAGAAACAGTTTAGCAGGTAATGCAAACCACTTTTTATCAGCTGAGATGCAGCAAAAGCTAGAGAGCAGAAACAGGAGAAAGCTGGAGCTCAGAGTTCTTATCTATTAACACACACATACACAAGCTTAGATGGGTGTGAAATGCATTAATGCTTGAACTGTCATCTGAATTTCTGTTTTCCACCTAAATCTAACTTTTTGAGTAACTCTTTATAGTAACTCTCACACTGCCAAAGCCTCACATATTTAGAACAGGCTATACACACAGATTCACAATACAATTTTGATACATTTGAAACTGTGTTATATTTCACTGAATGAATTACATTATTTCAGAAACAACCTACTTGAAACCTACTTTTTAAAACGCACTTTAAAATCAGACTACCGAAAGTTTGATTGATAATGAAAGTTCACACTAGGTGGTTCTGACACAGATTTAAATGATGACAGATTTGTGCCGGTCTCAAAGATCCCAAAACATCAAAAATGATTTCCGCAACTTTGTCAAACTGTCAAAAGCTGCAAGATAACAGGTGAGCTGTGAGATCCACATCAAACACGATGCTGCAAACGCTAAGATTCAGTATTTGTTACAAAGAACCCAAAGCCTTTGGGAAGGATTTTTTTCCCCAGCATGTTGTGTACACACACACACACACACACACACAGACACACACACAAGATCTCACTTACACCCACTCTACACTCACTCAAGCTTAGATTGTGTTGTAAATAGATGCACACTGCACTAGTAAAAAAAAATAAAAATTCTGCTGATATTTGATTGGATGAAATAAGACAAGTGTGAACATGTTATTTGATAGCTTTAGACTGCATTTATGCCACAGCCAGTCTGCGGCTGTATGCTTGAATTCAAGTTTTTTTTTAACTTTACAGCAAAATAAACCCCTTCACAGACACAATTACACAAAACTCCACCAAGCATAAACTGCAAATAGTGGGTCACTATTACATAGGACATCCTCCTACAACATCACTTATATAGTACCAATCTATCGCCATGTGTCGTTTCCATGTATTTCCCAAACCACACCCACATCTTAAACTGTTATTTCTCATCCAGGGCGAGAAATAAATCAATATTGTACCCCTTCATCATTTTCAACCCCTCCTCCGCCCTTTCTCTCTTTCTATCCCTCACAACCACAAAAATCTTTAATTCTCATGGGCACCCCTGACCTCATTCATTCATCTCTCACACACCTCTTGAAAAGACGTTTTGCTTGTAGCGATTACACCGAATACTCTTCTTCATCTTCTTCACTCTTTTCCTGAACTTTCTCTCTGCTCCTTTTCATCTTCCATCCCTCGTTTGTCTTCAAGGGACAGATGCCCAGCAGCGATGAGTGACGGCCTACAACCAGCCTCAAGCCACGTGTGAGGGAGCGAAATAAAACGATATGGACATGGAATGACTGCTCTCTAGTGTTTAACTGTGGTATTACATTTTAAAACAAAGTATTAATATTATTTTTATTCTTAAAATGTTTTTTTTATAAGCGCCTTTGTCCATTCTAAAAAACTTAATAAACCAAAGTCGTAACAGAAAAACGCAACTGCGCATGCGCTGTTCTAATGTTTTCTATAAGCTTGGCTCATTGTTATTAAGGTCACGTTATTTTTCGATATTTGTTTTTTTGATACCGTTGGAGTGCCTAAATTATATCATTAATGTTTAATTTTCATTTGAATGTGCGTTTTCCGGCCTCCAAGTGTTCCAGGCTCTGGGCCGCAGTCCATGTTGCTCACTGGGCAATTTTACAGAGTTTAATTAAAACACCAACATTCATACCCAGACACACATCTCGAATGACACCGAGCTATTTTCTACACACATGGCCGTCAGACTGTCATTACTGCTCCAAGTCCTAAAGCTGATAACTTCATTACATACATGGACTGCTTGTCTAACACAAACTCCATTACAAATGTGAGCTGCTGTCAACCCAAATTGAACTATTATGGCTGTTTAGTCATTTCTTACTGGGTCATCATTCTGGCCCGCCATGAATTTCATTAATATTCAAATCAGCCTCTGCACTGACAAGTTTGGATTCAGTGTCAGAAATTAACCAGCCCTTGAGGCAAAGTGCCTCCAACTCACAAAAAATGCCCCAGATATTTTAAATGACCCCTGTAATGAATTGTTTAATATCTTTATAGCCAATTCAATTAGTGGTTTTGACATAGGCAGCATGTTGTGTTTTATATGGCTAAAAACTAACCCTATTAAAAGGAAAAAGCCCCTAAACAATTAACTCTAGGGGACAAATATACCATTAACGTTAACTTTTGACAATTGTATCAATACGATTTAAACAAATACAAGTAGATATTCAAACATTTGTACACTTGTAAACAACCAGTACAAAGGATGAGACAGACACTTTTTTTTAATAATCCGTTTTGATCTTAAAATACAACAAAAACTTTAGTTTTTGAGGGAATTACACATAGTAAAGTGTTCAGTACTCTCTGGGGATTGAATACAGTGTGTTGTAAAACTCTACATACAGAGAAAGTACTGACACATCTGAACTCTGTATGGCACAGACCAGAAACAGTGGGACCATGAAAAAACTCCACAATAAACCCTTTATAATAGGTACAGATAAAGACCATCTATAAAACTAAAAGAGCATCCCAGATGTAATCTGAACAAATAATAAGATTCCTTACTTTAAACTGGACTGACTTTATTGGGTGTGTATCTATCAGACTGTAAAAATAACTGAACTACATTGTCAATACAAATAGTACATAGACAACATTGTCATGCAGAACCTGCAGTAAAACGCAAATTGTGTAAGGGGGCTTATTCTATTATGGCATTAGTTGAGGCGATTTGACAGTTTTTACTGAAACATTGACACATACTTCTCAAACTGAAGCAGATAGACTGGTAATGAAAGTGTCTTGAGATTCATTAGGACCGGTAGGAAGTTTTTGACAGGCCAACATGAAACTCCACAACTCCAAAACATCAGATTTTTAACTACCAATAAGAATCTATTACTCTCAGCCTTATTTAATTCTACAGGCTGAACGTTGGGACACTTAAAGGGATAGTTCACCCAAAAACTGAAAATTCTTCCATCATTTACTTGCATCATGTCATTTCAAACCTTTTTTGCTTCTGAGGAACACTAAAGATGACATTTTGAAGTTTTTTTATTACTTATGTTCTACAGAAGAAAGTTTGTAGACTTTTTCTGACAGGCTTAGAATGACAAGGGTGAGTAAATGGAATATTTTCCATTGAGGAGTGAGCTATCTCTTTAACCAGGATGTTTAGGCAATTATAGGTATGAGGAGGATATTTAAGGAGTAATAATGGAGTTAAATGAAAGAGTGCTGGCTGTTAAGAAATACTTTAAGGATGAAGGTATTTGAATATATTGTCTGCAGTGTTGATGCTATAGTTGGGGGATTGGGGGCAGGTTAAGGCAGTCCAGGGCACTGTGGTAAAGTTCTCTTAACGCTCTTAGTAATAACAAACGGCAAAACATCTGATTGAAGAGATGAGGCAGTGGCTCCTAAAAGTAAAAAAAGGAGAAATTTAACCATCACAAATCTGTGAACTACACTAATCACATGTTAATGCTAATGCATGCACACACAAACAATGCAACAACACAGGCTACAACATACAACAAATGATCCATAAGCATCTGTGTTCTACAATATCCTAAACATCAAGATACAAGAATAAAATACAATTTATGTCTTACCCCAAGAACATGAACCCTGTTGTAGTAGGAGCTAAAATCTTTACTGAGAGAAACCAAAAATCGGCACACCTGAGAGAAAAACACAAACATGTTGTACTCCTGAAAGTCTTGCCCAGAGAATAACAACATCTTAAATAATTCTTACATAAAAAGTCTATTCGGCTTTAGTTTATCAATGCAACAAAGCACCTGTTCAGTTTTTAAATTAACTCTGGCTCCTCCTCCTTCATGCTCTAGAATCTCTCCTGATTGGTCCAGAAGCTCAGAAAATGGAATGAGGTAATTGAAGAGAAGAAGCCACTCCCCCTAATAATGAAACAGTCACATTTGTCACTGAATGAGAACAGACTGATTGAGAACCACTAATCGAAAAAAAAAAGCTAAAAGCCACTAAAATAATATTACAATGTTTTTGAGTATATACTGCCTAAATAAGAATACAGTAAAAAGCAGGACTTGAGAATAAATGTACAAAATAAACTGGATATTACTGGTCAGTAAAATGTTAGTTAAATGTTTCCCACCTCCTCTTTTAGGGCAGAAAAGTCCAGCTCTGTGCCCTCAGGGATGTCTGGATAAAGACCTAAATATTTCAAACAGTGTGTCAGTTGTAGTTTAATTGTTTTGCTCAGATACACATACAAGCACATACTTTCAAAACAAACCTATCCATGTCTACTGATCTTGACAACATTACTACATTACTACATTGACCATGCAGTAGGTGTGTTACCTTGTTCCACCCCTTTCTCATAGCTGCTAAAAAGAGTGTGAAGACGAGCACAGTTATACATGACAAAGACTCCGCCCCTGGGGCCCTTCGTGGACACACCACTGTCCTTCTGCACATCTAAGGTCACCTGAAAAAGAGCTGTCAATTATCTCGGACAGTGGACAATGTATTTCTTACATAAACCCACACGTGAACACAAACACACTCACCGGACTTGTGTGCACTGTTGACAGCAGTTCAAATCTCACGGTTGCCGAGGTCATGGCCCTGATGATGTCATCCCATGACTGACCTAGAGAAATTACATCACAAAACATCATTCAAACAGTATTTACTGTCCTCTTGTGATTGGATCAGCTGAGACAGATGTTAAAACTAGATGTAAATGTGGCCAGACCCCTCCCCTCCCCCAGGCATTTATTAATAAACCTGACAAATAACTGCAGTATGAGATGAAAAGCTAAACACAACATGACCTGTTCACAAAATGTATATTACACAGACACACACACACCTTCAACTTGGTCACCATACTTCATTTCTGAGGCCTCCTTCATCTGCGCTTGTCTTAACCTACAGCATTACACACCCAAAAAGGTAAGAAAATGTAGTTATTGAGTTATGGAGACCTGTAATAACATTTCATACATGTGTATAAGTCCATACACAGTTACATGGTGGTATGTGTCGCCTTACTGAAGATACTGAGCTGCATTCATCTGAACACCAGGGGTTTTAACAGGACCACAAATCACCAATCTCTAATTGAGAAAAAGATTATTAATTCATTTATTTATTGTTTAGTTTTTTGTGTAGTCGGTTCTAATTGTACAACAGCGTTATCTGTGATTAGTGCATGAATTCTTTTAGTATCATTAGAGTATTATTAGCTTATTAGTATACTAGACAACAATAAGACAGTGTATGTCTACAACCTGACTAAATTAATCCTAATCTTTTGGAGCAACAAACCAAAGATACTAATGCCTCAGCTTGCAGGGTTCTGTCCAATCAAATGCATTCTATAATGATAATGTCCCACCCACTAATACCACTGCAACATAATTACAAGTAGCAAATCATCAGTTTAATTCTATAAAGTCACTTACAGCTATTGGCTTTTCAAAAACAACAAGTACTTCTATAAGCCCAGCTCAAACCTCCCATTTTAACTAAAATGCATCAAGACACAACATACAACTGTGCTAATAAAGACATTTCACGGGCTCTTAAACATTTTTATGTGAAGCTGATAAACCTGAACAGCTGTCGTGCCAGTTGCTCTCCACAGCATGGCTGTTTGCTGTTGACGAAACTCATCCTGACAGGAAGTGACATGCAGGACTGTGGAGACCTTAAAAGGCAGAGAAATAGAAGGTACAGAGATCACACACAGATCATTTACAAGACCCCAACTACAAACACAGCAAATCACTTGAATTGCAGACCGTGATCAGCAATTGAAACATATACTGTAGCAAAAGTTCTTTATTACTCACAGGGAAATCTGTGGTGGCATAGTCAAGCTGGGCCAGGTGACACAGAGCTTCTCTCTGCACTAAAAAGAGATTGATCACTGACACAGTCTTGACTGTGCATAATACAGATATAAACTGTTGTACAGTAATAAACACAGAGGTACTATATCTTACCTGTGCAAATACCAAGACTGGGATCATAACCTTGAAGGTTCTCATCCAGTACCACTTGTTTAAGATTTATCCTAATTTCCTCCTTTATTCTTCTCTTCTCTACCTCTATTTCCTCTCCTCTGCTTCTCCTCTTTCCTCTCTCCATCTCTCTGTCTCTGTAGACAGAATTCTCTAAAGCTTTGTTCATCTTCTCCTCCCTGTCCTCATTGGTCCAGCTGACAGGAACTGTTGGCCAATTGATGCCGAGTGTTTTCAGAAATCTGAAGATGTCATTCTCCTGTGGCAGGGCTGGACAAAAGGACACAGTGTACCTGTGTGGAAAAGAATTTATTACAGACAGACAAGATAAAATCCCAAATATATTGTATATACTTTCCTTAAGAGGGCATTTATATTAGCAGGGTAAAGTAAGTTCAGGTGACATGAGTGGCAGTGACTGTTGGAAATGCAAAAAAACTGAGCAGTTTATCTTTATAGAAATTAAAAGTGATGCAATGTGGCGACTACCAATAGGAATGCAGACAATGAAGCTCACATGATCAGCATTCAGTTACATTAGGACCGCACTGGAGTGCTATGGCACCCAAACACAAACAACATCCTGTTTGTTTTGATGAAACAATTAAATTGTAACACACAAACCCTTGTCTTCGAAGCAGCATTCCGAGGTGGTCAGCAATAAGAATGGTCCGTAGTTGCCCAAGAGCTAGGGTATCGGGAGAGGGCGTGGCTTGTTTGGTGTGGAGGGCGAGGCAGTTGATGAGGACACACCCCTGTCTCTGAGCTGCAGGTCTCAGATAGGGCATTATTCCGCAAAGCACACCTCTAAATGCTGCACAGCGGTCCACACACACACGCAGCCCTTCTGCTGTCACCTCACTGGCTGCTATTGGCAACACATCACTTCCACGAAGAGCTCGAATTCCACTTTGAACATCAGAGGGAACCTGAACACACATACAAAACTGTGAAGATCACACAAACATACACCCATAAAAAATGAATGAGAGAAAATGATGGCACGTACACAGATAACTACTGTAGGCCCTCAAAACTGTGGCAGGGACAGTAAAAGTGTAAAATGACTTTTTATTGACATGACAAGGTTAGTTTGTTAGTTGGCTATAACTTACGTGCTTTTCTTAATGTTATGTTTCTAAGTTATGTAATGAGGAGTTAATCGTTTCTGCCGCAGGGTTCAAATGTTTGGTCGATGCGGCCAATGTCAACAGTCTGGCACGTTGTGTGTCTTTGCGAGGATCCGGTTTTTATCCTGACAACTCTAATTCATAATCATACATCCATGCAAAAAGCTGAAAATATCCAAGCCGCCTGCGGTCAAACGCAACGCGTCAAACCACGCGTAAAATTCCCATGCGGAAGAATGCGAGAGCTCATCTGTCACTGCTACAGCCATTGAGATTTTATAACACAGACCACAATAAAACACACAAACAAACACACATTTTAAACTGACCTCTCCAGCGGCGTACAACGTGGTCAGGACCGTATTGGGGGCCAAAAAGTCCCGATTTCTCAGGTTTTTGGCGCTGCTCTCTTTAAACCAGAGCTTCTCTCGCTCCCGGCTGATCTCGGCTTCATCGTCTCTCCGCAGCGCATCGCTTAACGCTTTGACGGTGGACACGATGCTAAAAGGCATGACTTCCTCCATCGTTAGGATCAATTGATAGACATCGCTATCGGTATTTGAACTAGTGGATTGTTACTGCGATGACTGTAGCTTTAATAAACACACAGCGCTGTGGTTGTGCTCGCCGAACCCGATTGATCTGCAACAATCTTGACCATATGCATGTACGGGGACCGGAACGATGATTTCCAGATTCTGGTTAGAGGAGGACATATTTTCACGTAACACTAGTTTCCCTCAGATCATTTAAAATACGCCATGTTAGGTGTGGCAAAAATCAGGTACAGAACAGAAAGTAAAAGTGCAGTGTGTATTTAGTTATCAGCTGCTTTAGAAGCTTGCAGAGTATATAATATATATGTGTGTGTGTGATCCTGTGAAATAATCTCTGTGTGTTAGATCTGATCTCTTATTGACTATAAACCAGCGTTTTACACTATGTAATGTTTAAATAGGAAAACATGTAATGTTGTTTCAGTCATAAACAGGTTCAAACAGGGTCAGCAGGGCATGTGTTAGAGGAATACACTGATGCCTTTTCTTGTGTGGAGCACCATAAAACAATATTACATTTTAAAGGTGACTTCAGAAAAAGGTTACACTTTGCAACACTGGTTGTTTGGCTATTTGAGTAGTTGTGCTTTGTTTGATGGTAAGAAAATATGCCTGTGGGTATGAAACTTAGGTAAGCGTCACTTGTCAGCAGTAATAATATCCTGTGGTCAGAGAAATCATCCCAGATCAGTCATGCAATGACACACAAACTCTGTGTCTGCATAACACTGATTACAACGTGCCTTGAGAGAATTCTTTGGCACTTTGAATGGAAGACCAAAAAAAATGAGACAATGGATGGTGCAAAACAATATTTTAATTTAATTTATTGAAGAACTACAGTGCATGGACAATATACATATATTTTATGATGACGTGTGATTGGTGGACTGCTGAGGATTTGTGATTGTCAGCTATAGATGTTAATCTTGGCTGACACGAAATTCCCGGTGGCTAATCATATTTCTGGCAATCCGGGAGAAAACGTGTCATTCCAGAGCAACATCAGTACTCACAAGCACACAAACGATTGCATAGATACACAAACAGTTATAGGCCTCTATACACAGACATACACATTTCCAAACAACTTTGTCTTAACTTTACCCAGCTACAGTTCACATAAACTATCAATCCATGTGATTAATTCCCACACTCAGACAGTTTTCATTTTCCAAACCATCTTCCTACTGCAAGAAAGGAGGGTCACGGAATCCACACCCAGCTGTCTATCAATCAAACAGCTGCATTATGGGTTCCGTTACCATCCAGACTGCTTTGGCCATTTTCCGAGCATTCTGAAATGAAACACACATCATTTAACAATATTCCGTCTAGCAATTTAACCCTTAATACATAAAACAGATTAAAATTAAATAAAAATAAAACTTGTACTGCAAACAAGTTTGGTGTCTCTACAAAAGGATAAAACTTGTTTATTTATCTTGTTTCATCTGTAGACTTATGCCTGAAAAACCTGTTCCCTATCGGAAAGGAACAGGAGGGAGAAAGAAAGAAGGAGGGGGAGTCTGATCACGAGAGATTAACCTGAATCATAAAGACACTAACGAAGTCAAACAAATAAAGGAATTAGCTCGAAATCAGAAGTTAAATTTTGAAATAACAACATTGATTCCACATATACTAGCATCACAGAAATCTTGGTAATGATTAATTTAAGTGACTTGTCTTGAGTCATTTTCAAGACTCAACACCTTCATGTGATATCAGTGAGGTGAAGGTGTACAGAATGAAAAAAAATCTAGAACAATCTAGAGTCTGGTGGTATCTTTCTTTCTAATTAAATAGTCATTTTGCAAGAAATCAAGCCTTGGAAAATAAAATTAATACAGCAAAAAAGAAACCAAGGAGAAAGGGAAGGTAAGCAGAAATGAAAGAAAAACTGTGATCAATACCTAAAGAAAACATGTTTAAAATAAAACAAATGTTTAAAGTTTTAAATCGCACAGATAAAGTATAAATCGATAATAATGGAGATGAAACAGATTCTTTACCTGCTACTGTCATTTCTCACTGTATGTCTCTCTCTCTCGCTCTCTCTGCTCCTGGCTGGTGTGAGCTGGTGGAGTGTTTTTATACCTCCTGACTTCCTCCTTAGAAATCTGAGAAACAATTTCACTTTCACTTTGCACTGGGCTGCCCACGACATGCCTGCCCCCCAACCCTCCCCCCCTCCCTCATAATCCTGACATCTGTCTCTTATTCATTCATACCAGTTTTTTCATCAGTTAATTGGTAGGCAAAACATTTTCTTAAAATATTTTTATTGATTCACACAATTCAGTGCAGGCATTTAAAATCAAGCACTGTGTATATATGCATGCATCTCAATTTATTTATATTTTTGACAAAAAAGTTGACAATACTATAAAAGTAGAGACAATACAGTTGTACACGTTATCACACATTTTAACTTAATTAATTTGTGCTGTGTATAAAGTGTTGGGAGATCTGGGCCCAGCTGGACTGAGCTCACTAACGGGTCAATATCGTATTTCACTGATTAGGAGGCACCTGGAGCTTTGAGCCCAACCTGTCCAGGTGCAGGTCCATTAGTGAGCATGTGTGAACACTTGTTTGGAAAGTCCGGTGGTTTTGGAGGTAAAGGCTGGTTCCCTTGAGACAAGCTTGCAAAATGAGGAATAGCGTACCAATGTCAGCGCTGCGCAGCCACCTACTCACACACCCACAGGTTCAGGAATTGAAAATCGATTTATTTAAAAAAAAAACATGCAAGTCAAACATGCATTTTACGACGCTAATAACTTTTAAGGTACTCATCTAGACACCCAACTGTCAGTACAATTTGTATATTACAAACTGGAGAGAAATTCCATCAAAATACTTCCTGTTTCACACACATAAATGAAATACACTCATTCAATTTTCTTCTCTGGATTTTTTTTATTGCTTAAAGGATGCATGTACATGTGTAATTGCATTTTATTTAACAAAAGACTCAGACAAATATCTGTGGCAAAAAACAATGTAGTTTTTTTAATACTCCAATTTGTCACATGATCAAACATCTAAACATCTTTTTGACGCATTGGATACAGGCAGCAGACAGCACGCACTCCCCACAACCACACAAAAACGAATGCAAACGCAAATCAACACACGTTCAGGCATACAAACATTCACACAGTGTCTCTCCAGGCGGCTGGGAAAATGAGAAAGAGGAAGCTGAGGTTCTCAAGTGTGTTTGTGTCTGCATGTGCAAAAGCACGTGTAGAAGTACACTGATGGGGGTTTGTGGATGCGTTATTGACTGTGCATGGATGCGTTATTGACTGTGCATGGATGCGTTATTGACTGTGCATGGATGCGTTATTGACTGTGCATGGATGCGTTATTGACTGTGCATGGATGCGTTATTGACTGTGCATGGATGCGTTATTGACTGTGCATGGGTTGGCGTCTCCAGGATATTCTTTAAAACAGGCGCTTCTCATAGCTGAAGAATAAGAGGGGAAAAATTGCATTAAATGCATGAAAATTTGAAAAATGCAATAAAATGTTCATTAAAATGCATTTGAAAAAATGCACATTATGAAACCAAGTGTGAGTGAGTGTGTTCAACTACCTGTGCAAGCTGTGAACTCCACCCTCCATCTGAGCGGACATAGTTCTCTTTTCGAACCTCAGTTCACCGGAATACATCATTGCCCTGAGGTGAAGAGAAATTCTGTGTCATGACTTTTGACTGTTATTAACCTCAAACATGTGTCCGTTTTAGCCATGCATTACTGTCTTATTTTGGAACTTGTTTAATGCCGCTAGAGAGGCAGAAATTACACACTTCACCTTTAAACATATTTGCAAGTATGGGGGTAATTATCACATTGTCTTGTACCTCAGCTGCGTGAGACTTTTTGCACCGATGTCTTGGCAGGAATGCTGTATTCCAGCAAGAAGATATGGGACAAACTTATGGATGGAGCCTTTATCCTGAACTGCCCCTGAAACTCCCTGGGCTACTTTAATCTTATCACTCTCACTGAAAGAGGACAGACAGAGACAGAAAAAGACAGGTTAAGAGAGCGAACATTATTTCAATGTATATCTTGGCCAGTGAAAAACATTTCACTGGGAAAATGTTTTAATATACAATAGATCTTTCTCACCCACAGAATATCTGTTTTCATCTAAGGTTCTATATATACAGTTTATATCTGTATATATAGTGTGTAATACCTGAAGTATCTGGTCTGTGAACCCAGGTTTTTGTCCATAGCGTCCAGTGAGCCCATCCCTCTGTACTTCTTCAGACGAATCCCATCAGAGAAAAAATACTCACCAGGAGCTTCAGAGGTAGCAGCTAACAATGACCCCATCATTACTGTAACAGATCGACAGAACAACAGAATTGAGCTTCAATCCAATGACACTACTGTAATATTTAATCAATTGCTTAAGCATTATTTAATCAGTGGGGTCTCAAAGTCTGACAATACTTTGAAAATCTGGGATTCAAAATTACATTTAAATAAAGTTTTAGGATGTTTACAAAAGTTATGTTGAAAATGTTCTAGAAAAAAATCTAGGTCACTAAACGTAAAAAAAAAAACTTTAATATTGACCATGTAAACACAAAAGTTTTGTAAACACAAAAGTCATATTTTCCTTGTTTCCAATGTCCATAATATGGATCATCCAAATTTACAAACTTGGAAGGGTTAAGCATCAGTTTTTGTTTTTAATAAGAAAAAAAATGTTGGAAAACCTGTAATTGACCTTTCTTATGTAAAACCAATAAAAACAACTGATCACAAAAACTGATCACAAAAAGATTTGCACAAACTTGCAAAGCTTGAGTTCTTGCCAGCTTTTTCATCAAGCACAAAGAGGGGCATAAAAAAACTGAAATTATTAATAAAATTTTCAAACTGGAAACTTGTCATTTTTCAATTTAATTAGAAAAATGCAAATGTATCACCTGTTGATGCCCCCAGTGCAAGAGCTTTAGCAATATGTCCAACTGTCTGAATTCCCCCATCAGCGATCACAGGCACTCCAAACCGCCGGGCGTACTCTGATACTTTATACACAGCAGTCGCCTGCGGCCTCCCACACGCCAGCACTGTGAGGAGAAAGACTTGTTTCATTACAAATGATTCCTACTTTCAAAATATTTCTACTACAAATGGCTTATTTACTTACAAAACACTTAAAGCATGTAACAATTTCCAATTAACAAAATCTCACTGCCCAGTAATTTGCTGCCGAGCATATAATCAAAACACCCATATTTAAACACACAGAGACATGTGCACACATTAATGACCAGTGTAGTCTTTACTCATGCAGTCATGTGACTTAAGTCAGTGCCAACCAACCAATCAATGGATTACTGGATTATGTATGGAAGAAAGTGGACTTAAACTGTGATCAGAGTAAAATAAAAGAGAATAATAAAAAATCTAAATCATATTAATTCTTTGAACTTTATTGAGTTCAAAGACAAGTGACTGAAGAAAATGGTTAGCAGTGTATAAAAAGAATTGTTAAATGTAGAATTTCTTAATGATTAATTTTACAGGAGAGGACAAACAGTTTAATCAGCAAACGCTCTGCATGTCTCTGACAAAAAAACCCCCAAAAAACATATGTAATGGACCGGAAAAAACAGGAACCTAAATCTCTTCCTTCACTCCTGTCTGTGTGATCTTACTCAAGCCTGTTTTCATTGCAGATAAACTGGCAGTGGTTTCCATGTTGTATGCACACGTCAGACCAAATGCAATGAGCTATTACTTACTAGTAGTAATCTATTCCAATTGTTTAGAAATAAATAACCTTTATATGAAATTATCTAAAGCTTACTCTTGTTGTGTACAGGTTTCTTATGACAAAAACTGGCATTTTATATTAAGAGACAGGACAGAAACAACAGACAGAAGAGAGGTGAACAGGATGCAGAAATAAAACAAGGTGGACAAATCAATACTATTACCCACAATCCCCTTCTGTCATCTTATACCGTAACCCCATTTGTACAAAAAAAGTGAAAAAATTATTAGGGGACAAAAAAGAAATAAGAATTGGGTAAATCTTAAGCCAATGAGGACAAAATAAAGAAATTAAAACTAAGGCTTTCTAGAGAATAACAATAACTGTGAAATCCCTCAGTTATATGCACAGCGTCAATGAGAGGAATCAAGCCCATGTC
>JAZGTK010009313.1:0-17379 GCA_036877625.1 Ambastaia sidthimunki | reverse complement strand
GAGATGAATAATTAAAAGGATCTTAAGTGTAAACACACAGGAATGTAGGAAGAGTTTAAGAGTCTGGCCTGCAGGTGAAAAGTCTCAGATGTTGTGGAGGTTGTGGATCGACAGGAATGACAAACTCTCGTTCAGGGCCGTGCTTGGAGGCCGTCTTCAAAAGCGAAACGTAGAAGCCAACATGCTAAAGAAAAACCGTCTTTATTAGCTAAGAGGCCCTTGCTGCAGCGTGTGGTGCTTTTGGGCGAATTTCTGCTGATTTGCATTCTGACTAGCATTTGACTAGCATCTTTCAAGCTTTCTGAACTGATCCACGTGAGGAGAGGAGTAGATTAAAACTCCATATGCCTCCATTCATCATTCATGTCGACAGAAAGACATTTCTGAGCTGATTACTGCTGTGTGTCGGTTGTGCTCTTGAGACACATCAGGGACTTTTCAAAAACCTTCATTGTTGTCCGTGTCGTAGCTTCACGCTCGGGAGTTTGACTGTTGATTCGGTTTTGACGGAAAATTATTCAGGTGGATCTTCTTCTGTTAGCGTCTTTAATCAAAACACGAGCGTCAGGTAGAAGCGTTGCTTTCTGTTCAGAGCGAGTTTGTGTTTCAGTCAGGATTAGTTTTCTTCATCAGAGATCAGTGTGTGCAGGCAGGAAAGATGAACTGAATTGGGGCATTGAGGGTGTTTATTTGGCATAAATTCGGCAGCAGTAGATTTGCAGGTAATTGTGCAGGTTTGTAAAACTGACGAGAAAGAGAGAGAGAGACAAAATAAGAGAAGTTCTGAGAGAAAATATGTAACAAAGAAAAAGAGGCAAACGAAAGACAAAAGCAAAACAAAAGATCTATTTATAAGTGGAGTTTGGTTTCAAAATTAAAAATAAAAAATAAGGCACTATATGTTGTGAAAATGTACGGATATGTCTGTTTGCTTTTATATATCCAATCCCAGAATGCATTGCAGCAAACTCTGAAATATAAATACAAGACGATATAAATATTGATTATGAATACTGAGCACTTAAATAACAAGGATGTGTCATCTGTGAGGTTAGATGAGTGTTTTTCTGATGAGTGCAGGCAGTAAATCAGTGTGAGTCACACTGTGTGTATCAGAAACCCACATTCAGAGTCTCTGTCTGCTGTTAACATGCTGTCTTTAACTCAGTTTTACCAGTTAACCTGTTAACTCACCATGTGTCTCTTTTGCTACCCTTTCCTCTTTCTCTTTCTCTGCATTTTATCTTTTCACCGGAATGCTGTGTCTTCCTGACAGTCTGACTTTAAGGTTAGTATGTCTGTTTTCCTCACCCGTACTTCCTTTCGACATCAGATGCACTGCTCAGGTTGTAATTTATAATACACTGGGTGTCGCTTAATAGAAAACTTCATACCAAAAAAAAAAACTGTCATAAAATATTCACTTTTATGATGCATCAAACTCTCTCAAACGCTTTTACTTTCTGGAAACACAGAAGATTAAATTTTTTAAGAACTTTGTTGTCACTTTTTATGAAGCAGTTATAAAGAATAGACCACAGTACCCAGATTTGTGATTTGAACCCTAGAACTGAAGATCTGCAGAACCTGCCAGAATTGGGAATTGACTCGTTGGGCCACAACTGCCCCTTAAACTACCCTAGACAAATAATTTTGAAGAATGTCACATGGGTTTGGAATTACATAATGGTGAATAAGTGATGACAGAAGTGAAGTGTTTTTTTTTAAATCTTAAAATCATTTTAAGGAAACTTCTGAGGGCCTGAGAAGTGTGTTTTTGGGGGTCCGGTGAGGGAAAACCGTATCGGCTTCTCGTGTGGAATAATTCAGTGTTTGATTGTGGTGTTCTGGTGCGCTTGGGCGATACATTTAACCTCAATTCACTGCTGTTGCCTCCTTCACTCCCCTCAGTCTTCCTTCTAAAGTTTCTATGGAAAGAAACGAAATTGCTCTGACCTGAATCGATTAAAGGTTCAAAGAACAGAATGAGGAAACCTCGTAAGGTCAAAGAGACGTTACAAACAGAAGAGCTTGTTTTATTAATTCACATCAGATTACCTGTGAGGTCTTCAGAGACACAAAACAAGCAAAGAACCTCATGTTGAAGCTTCTGTGGTGAAAGATCACAAGACAGGTCGGAGAGATCAGAGACAGGAAGGAGAAAGGAGGAGATCTGTGGCTCCTTGCGAAACTTCTAATTGGAGCGTAAAGAACCTCCAGCAGTCAATTTTCCTCGACTTGTTTATGGTGGAGTTTAGTTTGCATCTCTTTCTAGTTTTGTCTGGAACAGAGATATGTCAGGTTTTTATTTTTCCCTGCTGTTGCTCTCCTGGAAAACAGGCATGATGTTTGGGAGATGTTTGACAGAGGTGTCATTCTCTCTGGCTTCTCCTCCTCTTTCTTTTCTGCTCTTGTTTTGATGTGTTCTCTAAACTCAGCAGTACAACAGACAGAGAGGTTTGAAATCTCTCCCACATCAAGATCTGAGTGTAATGAAAAGAAATCTGTGTCACGCTGAAATGAATTTTCCCCAGTGTTACACATTTGCTTCTCAGCTGCAGGGCCTCTTGATTTTCTCTACAAATGCTTGACAGTAAATGTGATGTGTACTTCTCCCTGATGTATACATGCTTCCTGCCTCTCTCTCTCTCTCTCTCTCTCTCTCTCTCTCTCTCTCTCTCTCTCTCTCTCTCTGCCCATCTCGTTCTGTCTCTATTTTTCTCTCTTTCTGTCTCTCTGTCTCATTCTTTGTTGTGTTTTTCTGATGTGCTTTACTGGCACGAMAAATATTTGAACATTAATTGTGCCAAAGCTGAGCTGCATCCAAATAAAACAGTTCAGACAAAATGTGAAAATCAACACACACAAATTAAGAACAAACAAACAAAATATCTATGATTAGTGACAATAAAGAGGCTGACGTTAAAAAATAAAAAATGGGTTACAAATGAAGGAAAAAGAAAACAAAATAACAAACAGTTTGAAAAAACACTTCTTTGCAGCAGAATATCTCCCTCTCTTTGCCTCTTATCTTTGTTTCCTTTAGTTTTTCTCTTGTGTAATTTCAGTTTGTTATTTGTGTATGTGTGGAGGCTGTATTGTTGTTCTCCTGGGTTCTCTGTCTTTATTGTGGGAATCTGATCGTCTGGCCGATCATCAGACAGGTGTGAAGGACACGGATCAGACAGGGAGGTGCTACAGCTCTTTTGTCTGATACCTCTTTTCCTTATTTCTGTGTGCTTTCAAATTACCTGTGGCTGGAGGCTGGGCTGTATAATTAACCAGATTTAGGGCTGGAGGGCATCATCTCTGAAGGTTCCTCCTCTTTTGGACGGATATGGGAGTGTAGGATGGCACAGAGGAGAGGTGGGGACGTCCCATAACACACCTGGACGCAGATCGTTGTCTTGGCAGCCTCAAGAACCAACCTCTGTTAGACTTGAAAAGTTAGCCTGCCAGCTTTCTCTCACCCGCTGCTGGAGAACCACAGTGAGCGGAGAACCACATTTCCTGTCCTTTATTAGCCAAGAGTTTACAAACGTGTCCTAAAAACCGGGAGAGATATCCGGCCAATATAAAGACTCGTGGCAATAAAGGAATGAGAAACACGCTGACACATTTTGAAAGCAAGACTTTGATGATGTTCTGTGTGTTAGTGGTTGTGATAAACAGAGCAAGTTTTTGTCCTTAGTCAACCTTTTGCTGTGTATTGCATCGTACATTGTTAGTGTGAACACCGTTCTGTGTTCAGCACTCTGAACATGCTGAACATGATGCTGGGCTCAAAACGCTGGGCTGTAACCATCTCCAGTCTGTGGACAGGTCACTTGTAAACATATTGGCTGGTTAACACAAAACGTCTTTCTGTTTTCTACCCAGAACTCATAACGCTGTGATAGATTTATTTCTTTAGCATCGATTTCCATGTGCGTTTATCTAAAAATCACACCCAACTTTACCTTTGGGTCTTGTTTTATTACTTGTCAGGTGGGATTTGAACGTTAGAATAACGTTTTCTTTAATGCCCCTAAGGGCCTCATTTCTCCTGTAAGCGACCACAGAATGAAATGGTTTGGAAATGTAGTTTTATGTTAGTTAGGGAGAGGAAATGTTAAAAGAGTGATACTGTATTTTGAGAACTTGCACACTGGAGATGTCACATTCATCTGTGTCTTTGTCTTATTATTTTTTTCATATCATCTGTATAGCATCTATATAGTCCAAAGTTAACAGACTGTCTGATGTTTGTTCGCACTCTTCAGCCAGTATCTTGAGAATTTCAAAGCACTTTCAGGCCCTGTAAACAACCCTGAAGCTGTCTTGGATATGAATTATTAATTTTGAGATCTGGAGCAAAATAATGAATTAATATTTTTGATGGCATTCCAGAGTTCAAGCACCGTGAAAATACGATTAATTAAGTTAGTCTGGAATGCAGAACTGCATCAGTATGAAAACACTGAACCCTGCGCGAGCGCTTCATTTTCACTGTTTGCACGCGTGTTTGGTGTGAATTTTTCCGCTTGCACGTCGATATTTGTGTTTCTTTTCAGGACTTTCAAAATCATGCTGATAGATTATTTTATTTTGCTCTCTCATAGACCTGTTTACATCTTTATTTTCTCTTGTTGCTTTAAGCTAATGCAGATGTTGTTTCATTTTCATAGCTTTAGGATGCATTTGTGCCCATCAGGTACTAAGGACGAGGTGGACAATGGCAGGGGTTTGTTCTAGATATGCATATGCACTTCAGCACACTTTGTTGTACTGAGACATTTGCATGAAGCTGTGTGTGTTTTTCATTCAGTTACTGTATGTAAATATCAGAGAGTGACTGTACTGTTATTAATATTAGTGTCTGATTCTGGATTCAGATAATATCAGAGTTTGTTTATATCAGTTCAGGCTAGTTTGTGCTAAACCTGATTATTCCTCCTGTTGGCAGGATTTAGAGACGTCCCAACGCTTGTTTAATCTTAAGTATCTTAATTCCGTTTATGCCATAACATTTCTTTTTTGTTTTACATTTTTTAAATCCTGAGACTGTTGTTTATTTCCAGATTTAAATTAGATTTGAATCCCAGTTTTCAGTCTGATCTTAGACTTTATAAATCTTTCTTTCTGATCATAGGGATTCTGCTGTATATATGTGTGTGTGTGTGTGTGTGTGTGAGGTTTAGTAGTTCACTGTTGTACTGTTGCAGTTAAATCCAGCGAGAAGTTTATTGCACATTTTGGCTGAATAGCATGCAAACTGAAATGCATGCTCTTACTTTTATCGTAACAAAACCTGAACGTGTTAGTGTTTTCCCATGCCTGAGGCGTTCCATACCTGTGCAGTCGTGGGCTTTTGTCACATCGTGTCAAAAACCTGCAACGAGTGATGAATTAGCTTCATATCAGATGTTATAGCGTCTCTTTAGTGTTATAGAAATGTTTCCTCCGTGAACTCTGTATAATGGGGTTACCTATCCCATCGCATCAGGCCTCAAATGAAGATGTATAAACATATAATCAAAACCCTGAGTAAAGGGTTGGAGCACGAGCCATAAAAACAGTCAGCTCTGCTTGGAAACGCAGCAGAGCCAAGCAGATGGCTTGGCCTCCTTTGGAAATAGCAAATAGGAACATTCCAGTATATTTATGACCTGTTGCACAAACTCCCTTATGCGAGTCTTTCTTTTGTGCTTTGTTATAAAAAATAGCATTGATGGTGTTTTGACAGCACAGCATCATTTCCAGTAACCGTTTCAGCAGCGGAATTATTTGCGGCCGTTTTATTGCATTCTTTAGCAGATCTGAAATTAGGCTGTAATTGGGACCCTCGCAGCGCACATTTGTTGCGACAATATCAGCCTTAACCTCAAACGCAGAGACCCCAGTAACGTTTGAATCTGCAAGCTGCTGCATAAAACAGTAGATGTAACACTAGTAGAGCTTCTCTCTTCATCACCCGCCATCTGTCAACACACCCTGCGATTCTGCATGACTGCAAGCTGCGGTCTCGCATTCCAGCTGTACTGCAGAATGTGGAAAAGAACACCTTGGGAATGTTCAAAAAAAGATGGAAATACAAACACCAAACGTTTTTTTCTACATACATGTCACCATGAAGAATGCACGCATGGCTTTTAACTTTCTGCAACAGACAGAGACTCCACTGTGCTCATGAAGGAGGAAGGACGTTCAGTCCCTTGGCCTGCTTTTTCCAAACCTTGTTTTGCATCACCTTGCGTTATTGTACGTCCTCTGCACCAATCAGATCGAGATCTGCTCGTTCTCGCTGCTGCTTTCCTGGCACGCCCAGACATGGTTTGTCATACCCAATAAGCCTCTATAATTGCTTTTCATTTGCCTCCCTGTATTGTGTGTCTTGGGCAATGCTCTGTGGTGTTGAGGGGGGCGTGGGAGGTCTTTCCACAGTTTCTCAGTGTTCCTGCTCATTTGAAGACATTGCGGTTGGCACCTTCAATGTTATGTCTGTTTAACAGGGTAGATGACTGGCGAAGCAAACAGGTTTTTTCCTGATCAAGTCAAGATGGTGACTGGTAACCGATCCCGAGCTCTGACGCTTCCAGTGCGCAATGCAGTCGTGGTGGACACGTAAACAGGAAAACTCTCGCAGTCCACGCAAATGGTGACGCTCGGCGAGACCCGAATGAACCTGAAATCCGGCCCTGTTCAATCCGGCAGAGCTCGGAAATCAAAGCGCCGTCTCCACCGGCTGTAACGGGCCTTTAATTTTATTTATTCCTTTTTGGTTTCGCTTCGGGTTTGTCATGCCACAGCAGAGCGAGGGGGGTGTGCTGGAGGATAATGAGAAAAATCCCACAGCTAAAACACAAGCACACTGTCTTTCATTTATAACGCAGTTTCATCCAGAGAATTCAGTCCTGCTGTCTTCTGTTAGCAGTCTTGATAAGCTCGCGCTTATTTTGCTTCTCGTATTGGCCCGGCTGCTCGCACTTGATCGTGTTCGTGTGTGAAGTCGAAAGATTTCCAGAATCTGGATCAATTTTAATTATTCTTGTAGGTTGTTCAGTAAATGTTAAACATTTGCAGTTACTGAACATGCATACTGCATGTTACTTTATATCCTATAACAGACCTGTAGATATCAAAGAGTTAATTGCATTCTCTGTATATTTTGCATATATCTGTGAATCTCTGAATGAAATGTGTTGTTTTGTTTCTGCAGGCAGATGAAAGATCAGACCAAGAAGGTTGCTAATCTGAAGCACAAAGAGCAGGTGGAGAAGAGCAAGAACGCTCAGCTGTTGGAGGAGGTTCGGAAGAGAGAGGACAACATCAATGAAAGTTCTCAGCAGATCAAGGTGAAGTAGAGACGTTCAGAAGTTTCTTAACATTGAAACTTAACACAATAATGACACTCGTGAACCTCAGTGTCACAAGATAGTCCAGACGTTTTTTCACAATAGCTCAGATCTCTGTTTAATGCTTAAAGGTTTTTCTGCTTCTTCACATTCACATATCTGCTGATCTTCTGTCCTTCTCCAGTTGTGATCTTTGGATTTCAGGAAAAGAGAAAAGGAGGGAATGGATGAGAGATGAAATAAGACGCAGCTGAAAATGATTCTTTTCTAAACATAAGTTCTGACCCGGTGATATTGAAGTAGAAACGCTAGCATCATTTTTGAGACATCAGCAGGCAAACTGACTTTGGCTGTGTTTACTTTGAGCAGCATTTCAAATTCAAAATAACTCATCTGAGCTGATGTAACTGTTGTAAAATTTACTGTTTTAGCCTCTGTTTGGCAGGGGGTGAGCAAGAGACATATCAGAGGAGGACGGTTGTCTGTGGCGGCCGTTTTTGGCTAACTGTGAGAGTCAGCGGTTAACCTCTGTGAGAATCTCTCTGCAAAACTTTCCAGTTTAATGGAGGGCCTGTTTTTCCTCTTTGTCTATGACCTCTGGACTGTAGTGACAGCGGCTCTCTCTGTGTTGTGGTTTTTGTATTGTATTTGGCCACTGTCTTTTCTCTCTATTGTTCTCCATTTTCACATTTCCCTCTGTGCTGTGTGCTGTGTTTTGGTTTGAGTTCATATGGTTTATTTTCTGACAGCAGGACTGATGTGTTGTCGGGCTTGACCTGCGGTACCCAGCGAGTGCCCAGAGCTCATTTATGACTTCAGGGCCCCAGATTTCTTTGTGGGGTCACGTTGTGGCTTTCTCTCCCCTGTTTGAAGTGCCCTGAAGGGGCTGCGATGTGGGCCTCATCTAGGAAAGCTGCAATGGTTGCTTCGTTCAGCCAAAACCACCAACCACCACCTTTCCTGATGAGCATGTCACGCTCCAATGTTGAGGCCCGGAGAGTGTGCTTTATAATAACCCTGAACTAATAGCCGCACGCTATTGGACGCACAAGCCGTGTTTGGAAGGGGAACTGATTGGTATGGTTACCATGGTCCCAATCCAGTTGGTTGGTCAGGGTAAGCTGAGAGAGGTTAGCTCAGGACACCATTTAGCAATATGACCCTGTACCAAAAGTGGCTCCAGTTACTTTTCAATCAGTTTTAAAAGTTTCCATTGGAACCCAGAGGTGGGATGTGGGATGGTGGGTCGTGGTTCAGCACCAGAACTTTATAAACACTCAGGACAGTAGTTGTTGATTTTGGAGAAGGTTAGCTGGTCAGAGGGGTGTAACAATCCAATGAGCTTTTGTCAGTACCAGTTTCTTTCTGTTCTCCAGATGATCAAACTGTGATTTGCACCAAGCAGACCTCTAATTAATTAAGACTAGCCTGTAGTTTCCATAGGAGGAACATATGGGGCCCAGGCAGTCCAGAGTACTGCAATGCGATGCAGGAACGAGTGCGTGACTTGAAGGTCTTCTCGATCGTCCTTCTCCTTTTTCATCTGTCTCTCTAGTCTGGTAAAAAGAGGAGATGTTGGGTTTTAAATGTGTTCGTTTCTTTAACTCCAGAGATATTTTCCGCCGGATCTTTAGTTCCCAGATGTACAATACGCACTGAATCATCAAGCTCCCCTCCTGCCGATCAAATATCATCAGCTTGAAGAAATCAAGACCTTCGCTGGGAAGCGGAATGGAGAAAGACATCGGGGAGAGAAGATGACATTATAATGAAGCCCAGTAAATACCTGTTTTACTGCGCGGTCGAGTCTGTTCTGTTTTACTGCAGCGCCAAATGCCCTTTTTCCCAGAATGCATTGCGACCAGAATGCCCAGCTGTAGCCCGATCGCCCGGCATTGAAGGCGGAAAGCAAGAGTAGGTGGAACAAATCAGCCTGAGTAGTTGGAGGGGAAACAGAAATGTCAAGGAACAGAGCAACTGTAGAAAGCAAATGCAGACTCGATCAACATGAGCAGGAGAGAGCTGCAAGCCAAGAAAGGCTGAACGTATTCAGCCATGTACTTTCTGAGAGCCCAAAGACCCCATTAGACCAACGCTGATGTCCATAGCATCACAAAAGCCAGTTAGAAGCCATAGGTCCTCTGTTTATAAACATCTCAGAGCCTTTTATGTGTGGCACATTGTGATCCTGTATGGTTGCAAACATCAGCACTTGTAGAATGACACCATTAGTGTGTGATTGTGGGATGGTTTTTGTAACATTTACGAGTTAGTGCTCAAGCTACTAAGTGTTTTTACTAGCGCCGGTGTCCATGATAAATTCACAGTAAAGATTTATGAAGCAGGTCACACATCTGCACTGATGTGACATCCAATTGGTTTTTATCATTGTGTGCACATGCTTACAGACCAATGAAAAGAGTCAACTGTTTTTAGTTCAAGAAATATATGATTTAAGAATTTAAGAAAAATAACATGATTAAGAAATAATGTGATCTTTTTTCTTTACATGACTTTTAGAAGATGTACATTTAGAAGCTACGTTGGCACAGGAAATCTTAGCCAATGGGACGTCTCGGTGGGACTGCGGATACAGCTTTTAGCTTTAACCAAATCATTTTTTCTGTACGAATATCTTGTATTTGACCCAACAGCGAGGGTGCGTGTAGAGAAACCATCTTGGGATTAGATGTTACGTTACTGTCTCTGACAAATTCGTTTTGGCAGTTTCAGATTTAGTTTTTTTTTTTTTTGAGTAGGAATGTTCTTGAATGTTCCAGTTTGTCTTCCAAACCTCTGAAGACTGACAGGAGATGTAGCTGTAGCGGTAACGCAGAGCAGAGGTGAAACAAAACTAGTAAAAACCAACTCGACACAGTCGTCATGCTGTGGCGAGAGGCTTTCTCAACACTCACGGGAAAACGGAAAGAGAGAGGGAGAGGGAGGAGAGAGTTAAAGATGGAGAAATAGTGCAGGTGGGAAAGAGAGAGAGGTGAAGACTTTTCACACATAATAGTTTTGATTGTGTCACTCATCACCTCAGGCAGGAAGATTTATTTGGATAACTGACGTACGCTATTGAAACAAACGCTTGGCAAATAGTTTCCCGTTTGAGCTGTACTAGCATAGCTAGAAAATAACTGCACAAAATGGCAGCTGCTTGCTTGAAAACGACTTGTTCTCAGAGCTGTTACATCTGATAGCCATCACGGCCCCACATGCATGCACAGAGCGTCACTGTTTACACCCGTTCTTGGTCTTCTTATGTTAAATGTTTAGCTGCAGGCTGTGAGATGCTTGTTTTTCTGTCATGTACATACACTGTTGGCTTTGAAACGGCTCCAGAAGTTTCCCTGCTGAGATCCTTTGATGATAATGACTTCTTGAGTTGGGAGGGGATATTTTACAGCACTTTCTGTCCAGACACCCGCACGGAAATGATCACAGAACTGAATTAAAGGTCAGCCGGCTGCCCACCGGCGGTGGAGAACAGAGGTTCGAGAAACTTGAGGGTCTCGCACACCTGGCTAATGTTGCCCTAAAACGATGACAGGAAAGTAAATATTTTTGACTTTAACATTCAGCCTTGAAACAGATGAGACCCATTTACATTTGTGCACTTTCTTCTAATTTACAATTACATCTTTTAACTAAAATATTTTTACAATTGTAAAATATTTATTTTGACTCATTTGAAAATTTAGAAACCTCAACATTTTTTCTAGTTTCAAATAGCGGGTGCGTTATTGTGGCCAACTTTTAACTGTTTCCTGTTAAGTGTTTTTTTATTTTGAACAAAACTAGTTTTGTATTTCGTTCATTAAGAGTAAGTCAGAATGTTTGTGGTGCATTTTCTGAACTCGCTGACGTTGTGTTTGTTGTGTTTCAGACCAAATGCGGTTGATTCAGGCTAAAGAAACGTTTAGGCATCTTTGCTCTGCGCGTCAACTGCAGCCTCCGTGTGTTTTAGAGGAATGTTACAGCTCAAACCAGATTCAGGATCAGCGGATCCTGGATCTGAGAAATCACAACCTCATGTTCTCATGTCTTTAATAGACTTCCAGGGTCTTTTATTGGGTCTGTTTGTTGGCTGATATCGTTTGATGTTAACATGCTTTTGGCCGTCTTGACGCAGCCGGAGAGGATGGACACCTGTTGTTCCTCCGGTTTTTCATAAACTTTTGAGATTCCTTTATTTCACACCCAGAACGGTACAGAAATGTCCTCTGTGGGGAAAAACGACTTCGCTGTATGATATCTGTTTTAAAAAACATCTGTTACCAAACCCTTTCCAGTGTTTTTTTCTCCACTTTTAGACTCTAAGCTGAGATCATCCTGCCGTTTTTAGATCATTTTAAAGCTCCTGATATGTGGTCACCTCAGTAATAAACTGGTGAAGTCAGTTTTCACTTACCACAGTTACCAAAATTTCAATCGCCAATCTGAGCCAAACTCTATAATTATCGATATTCATTTCGATACCACAGGACAAACTAATATGCTGTTGAACACGCAGTTCTTTTTTGAAGTGGTTGTCTCTTTCTCGTATTACATTTGTTTGAGTGATATTAATGACATGTTAGCCATGTTTACAGTCACCAAGATTGTATTAATATCTCACCACAGGTTTTTTTGAATAACAAGTGCACTTGACAGTTAACACGCACATCCACGCTACGTCACAAAGACACATCTGTCACCCGACAACTGAACACCGAATTAAGTCAAATTAATGCTGTTTTTATTATCGACTTGGTTCTGAAGTCTCTGTAATTTTGACATCTCTAGTACCCACTGCATTAAACTGGTAAACCTGGGCCAGGTTAATTTCTGTTGCTATGACCCCACGAGTGCATTTTTCTGGTGCTTTGCATTCCAAAAAGCAGCCGCAGATGATCTCAGTTTAAGTCAGAAGACTTTAAGTTGCTTGTGTGTGTGTGTGTCGGACAGCTGCAAGTCATTTCTGACTCATCTGTGTGCGCTTTTGTTCCTCAGACATGTTTCTGCTCATCTTTAAATTGGTTGAGCGTTCTAGACAGATTTCCCAGCGGGTCGTACCCGAGTGCGGCTCGTCCCCACGGTGGGCATGTTTCTTTGATTTGTGGCTTCCCTGAGGTGTCTCCTTCTATCATCTTTGCGGTTTTGGCACCAAAAGCATTAACGTAATGAGATATTGACTGAGAGAAAAGGATTACTGTCGCTTTAAATCAAACCAAAATGATCGCGGTCTGTCTGCGAGAGGAACGTGTTAGCTTGATATAGTCCAAATAATATTCTTTCTGTAAACCCGCCCCCCTCCGAGTGTTCTGAACTTCCTGTAATTCCTAATCCTGGTTACGGAAAAATTTTGCCAGTTCCACAGATGTGTCTGGTTATCTCCGTACCTTCCCGTTGCCTCTCTTAGCAGGAATTTGTGATGATCTTCAGCATGTTTGATTGTACGCATCAGCTTTCTGACTGGACGCTGGATGTTTTGATGCCTTTAGCTGGAAGGCATTTTCTGAGCACGGAGGCCATTAGCTCTGTATAGCTGCGTTCGTATAAATGGAAGTTTGTGTGCATGAGTGTGTAAATGCGCCTGTTTGCTGGCTGTTGTTCTCCAGTGTGCATGTTTGTAGAGTTTGACTCTGTGCGCCCCAGGCCTGCCAAACGGGACTTTTTGTAGCAGATTTTGAAATGTAGGGGGAAAATAAATTGCGAATGTTTCTTGAAATGAAGGAACGTAATGAACTCAAGATTGTTCCTGTATCCAGAGCTCTCTGTGTTCTCTCCACCTATCCCACAATGCTTGTTCACTTGAGTCTCTAACCGTTGCTTTTGCTCTTACTGTCTGTCACAGTGTTTCTCAACCTCTTTTGTTTAATTTATCCCCACAGCCCCATCATTAAGAATGATCAACACCTTAAACGACTCCAAACTGTGTTCCTGTTCACTTATATTACCCACAATCCCTCACGGCTTAAGGATTTATTATTTAACATTTTCTTGTTAACATATATTTTTAAAGATTTGTAGTTTGGTCTCATGATCTTACCTTTGATCGTGGTTTCTTTCAGTATAGCAGTGTTTTTGATAAAAAAACGATGACCAGATTTATGTTTCCTTCATTACCTTTCTTTCCCGTTTGCTTTGCGCTCTGCGGTCATTGCTCGAGTTGGGGTCATGATAACGAGATCTTGGTCCTGGACAGATGGATGGATGTGGCCTGACTCATCAGACACCGCAGTCAGACAGTTTGAACCTCACTGACAGCTGCCGTCTCAACAAGCTGCTCTATAGTGATGGATTGATTTTATGAAACTGTCATATTTGAAAACCAACGTATGTTCATTAGTTGACAAGGTTTCGTGCAGATTTTAAAACATACGTTTGTGTTGTGCTTTCCTGTAAATATATACTTGAACGTTTTTTTCCCAGGATTCTCTGCGTCAGAAGGACGAGCGGATCGAGGAGCTGGAGGAGGCGTTGCGTGAGAGCGTTCAGATCACGGCTGAGAGAGAGATGGTGCTGGCGCAGGAGGAAGCTGCTCGCCAAAACGCTGAGAAACAGGTGAGAAACAAACTGAAGTTATCTGTGTTATCTGGTTGGTGTTTGTGAGGCATCAGTGGGGTCTGCAGCTGTCTGTGGAGTCTGGAGCTCTTGAGATAGCATCAAACTCCTATAACCTCCTGTGAGGCACAGAAAGCACAAACAGTCAGTCAGAAACAGAGAACAGCTGTCAAATTCCTGCTTCTCTTGTACCTCAATCCCTGCACTTTTCCACATTTTCCCTTTCTGTCCATTCTACCTCGGTCAAACCGGCTCCCTTGACTCTCAGCTTCTTTCTAAACCTTTAATGGTTTGTTATAACTTGTGTGTATCCTGGCAGTCTGCGTTTTATTTCCCCTTTCCCTCCCAGAGTCTAGAGACTGGGCATGACCGGCTGAGCATCATCCCAGTGTGCACTGCACTCTCGGGAACGGACAGGCCTGGAGTTTCCTCACTGCCGGCTCACTCTGGATGGACCTCTGCTCGCATCCCCGGGAGGTTAATTAGAACCGGGCCACGGCGGGTAGCCAGCGCTGCTGCTGAGCCAAGCTGGGACCCTGACTGGTCTCACAGAGAGGAAATGGGGACAGAAAGAGTACCACCCTCAGGATTCCAGTCTCCACGATCATTACCACCGTCCCGGCTGCTTGGAGACCTGGAACCCAAAATGCACACAGGATATCGAGCATTAAAATCCGGCTCCTCCCTGGCACCTGTTATATAAGAGTGAACTCAGACCCTGGTGTTCCGGCTTACATATTTCGGGAATTATGAGCTATAGGATGGAAAAAATACTGTATGGATGGCAGCCTGCCTCCCTCGCAATTGGCAGACATGTTTTCAAATGCGTAATTTGTGGTCCTGCATTAAAGCATGCGAAATCTAATTAGTTGAACACACACGCACAGTTGATTTTTATTTTCTCTTTCCTGCACTGTTTAATTAACATTAACCACACCCTCTCGTGTGCCAATCATACGCAAGGACTCGCCTTGAGCTCTGTGTTCAGTTTCCCGCAATAGCTGTCGGCCTTAATGTTTGTGTTTCACAGATGCAGGACTGAACACAGAGCCTGAACAAACTGCTGTCAGTGTGTTGGTTTTAAATGTATGGGGACAGAAGCTGCTCTGTGTTACACTGACATGAAAGAGAAACTCTGGCCAAAAAACTGTTCCCTCGTTCTCTCCTAGAGATGGTAAAAGCCAGCAATGTAGGACAATGTGTTCTGTGTGTGTGTGTGTGTGTGTGTGTGTGTTCTGTGTGTGTGTGTGTGTGTTCTGTGTGTGTGTACTTGTTTAGTTACCTACAAGTTTAGTTGACCTACAAAGTGTTAGCATCACCATTGAGTGTTTGGACATTAGTGTTGTCGTTTATTCTCCAGTACAGAAGTTGTTTTAAAGATCTGCGTGTTACTGGGGTCACAGGGAGAAAAGTGACTCCAGTCACGCAGCCCGCCGCAGGATTTATGGCCGGGATGTACGAATGCGACCATCCGCTCATGCGGGGCCAGTGAAAAGTTTCCCAAAACCACGTGAAAACACGTGTCCGGTCTTCAGACATGATTCAGCAGAGACTGACTTCATAACCTCCCTGAAGGCACTGGACCAAAGAAAGCCTCAGTCTGTCTGCTCATGTTGACCATCTCAAAGTCACCATTCCATTTTCCACATAAACCCAAGTTATTCCTTTCAGTGACCGGCCTAACCGATTGGACCTCCGTTCCACCCCGATCTCTCCATGCTTCAACTCTGTTCTTGCTCAAAGTTCTCAGTGTTGTCACGTTGGATCCATGGTTACCACCAAATTCATTCTTTCTCTGCTTCTAATTTCTGTTTGCGTGGTTCGTCTGTTGTTGTGTTTTGTTTGCTTTGTTGTATTTCAGGTCAGATTAACCTTTTTTTGTAATTCTGTTTCCTCCCTGTCGCCCGTGTGAAGGTCTCTCATGACCTCACGCGTGACTCCCGCCACATCATCGTCTTAAAATGCCTCAAGGTACGACACGTTCAAACTCATTCGTCTCTCCTCCAAGGAATGATTATAATTTTGCGCTCATCACAGTTTGCTGTATTTCAGTAATCTTTTTTTCTCATTCGATGGGGGCGTTCAACAAATGTGGTTTTTGGTAACGTTCCAACCCAAACTTTTCCAATAGGAGGCTTAACCACTGACACAATTTATTGACTGTTCCTCTGAAGATGAGCCACATCGTCTCATTATTTAACAGGAAAGATCTCTCCTGTGCTGATCTGCGTGTTGAGTGTTTAATTTTAATCTGTCCTCACTGGAAAATGTTTCTTTAAGGGTTTATAGACTCTTGGAACCAAATTATTTTCCCACTAATTCAGCGTATCAGTTTACTGTAATTATATTGTACATAATTCATCAGTTCTTTTCTCTCTCTTTCATCAGTATGCGGTTATTCGTGGCTTGAATTATTTAAAACGCAAATTTGCAGTGTTTCTAATTAACCCTGTGGTTCTTACTCCCTACTGCAGGGGGCGTTGTGACGGCAGAGCCACAGAGTCGCAGCCCTGCAGCCAGAAACTGACATGGAAATTAGTCAAAGAATAAATAGCTCTCACAGCTGTCCTGCTCTTTCTGAAGGGAGATTGTATTTGAACCATCGTCAGCCTGGAACAGGCCGGGTTTTATGATAAAGCTTTAGAGAGACATTAAACTCCCTCCTCTGCTTATATTCTCAACCAGCTGAGAGCCAGACACAAAGATCAGCACCCAAAACACAGCAGGATCCAAAGACCAGCGTGTTGAAGTTGGCTTTATAGTCACCGTTGTGGACGGCGCTGCTCGTTTGGCCGTCTGGGCGGAGAGAAGAAAGAGATGGATGAGGAGAAACAGAGAGAGAGCAGGACAGGGCCAGTATTAGCTTTTTTATGAGGGTTGTGTTTCTGCTCTGAGCATCTGGGTTGGACTGGATGTCTCTCTCAGGAGATGGTTAGGATCTTCTGAGCTCTGAGGAGAAGAGCTCAGAAGAAACCCACCGTGATCTCATCACATTACATCAATAACACACATGGTGTTACCTCGTTTTTAGACACTACATGATGGAGACTGTGTACAGTGGTCTTTCTTTCTTATTCCTCTCTTTTTTTCCTGATCACACACAGATCCTCTTCCTCAAGGCCAGTTTCAGTTTTCTAGTGAAAATCCCTGTTATTCATTCAATCACCGTACGTCACAGCTGATGTGAGCAGTTCACCTCTCACACTGAAGCTGGACTGTGGAGATCATTTGAAGGATGTGCGTCTCAAAATGCTTTCATCTGTACTCTCTCCCTTAGCAGTGTGCATTCTTAGTGTGGGTCAGGAAGTGCTGTTATCATCACCCGGTGAAGGGCTCAGTTTTCACACCCGAGGTGTCATAATTCACTGCAGTGTTTTTTATGACTAACATCTGAGGTTAGTTTGTACTCCCCTGAGAAAACAAGCACTGTACACACACACACACTCACACACACTCACACACACTCACACACACTCACACACACTCACACACACTC
>JAZGTK010009312.1:0-17379 GCA_036877625.1 Ambastaia sidthimunki | reverse complement strand
TGAGAAATTTTCAGATTCTCCTTTAGCTCTGAGTGTCAGTTAATAGAGCTCTGGTTATTTTACAGAAATGCTCATAGGATTGGACAGGAGCTTGAAGGCTAACAGCAAGGAACTGTGCACTCTGGGAACTCAGTTGTAGAGTTTCTTTCTATTTACTCTTTGCTTTTCATATTTGTATAATGCAATATTTTCCTATTAACACTGACGTAGTGAGACTTTTAACAAACCTCTGAAATACATTTTTATTTAGTAATAAAAGTTTTCATGATGGTTTTCCTAGTTGTGTTGATAGTTTGATTCTCCAAAATTCTGAAAATGTCAATTTTTCAAAATTTGCAGCTTCCCAAACTCCATATTGGTGGTAAAGAATTGACCAGGAAAAATAAAGAAATCTGTTAACAGGCCATGTATGCCGTTTAATTCCTTTTTCTCTTTTGATATTTCTATGTACTATGAGTAGAATTAGAGACCGCAGCTCAATTTAGGAATGCATGGTAATGAAATGGATGAATTATTGACATGAGAGATTAAGACCTAGCAGTTAGGATTAAAATTGGTATTATGTTGTTTCACAGGAGATGAATAAAGTTGAAATCAGTGCTGGAGATTTTAAACTTGCATTAATTAGTAAAGGTTGCATGACTTTGTTTATCTTTTTTAAAATAACAGTAATGAAGAAAAATGCAGAAGTTGTTAGTGTATTGATTAGTTAGAATGATTTAGGGTATCGTAACAGTGTCTCACAGTACTGTGTGTGTGTGTGTGTGTGTGTGTGTGTGTGGTTCCTTTTCTTTATTGGATCCTCTAGCAAACTGGCAGTGAACTGAATTTTGTTAACATTTTTCTTTCAGGGATGCACGAGTGGTGAAGGATATGACAACAGGGAAATCAAAGGGGTATGGATTTGTGTCCTTCTATAACAAACTGGTAAGGCTCCAGTGCAGGAACACAGAGTGAAGGTTATTCTATTTCTGTTTACTACAATTATTATTATAGCTTTAGCTTTACAAAGTTTTAACCTGCTGAAATATATCAGACCTATAAAGTTGAGTTTCCTTTTAGGTGTTAAGAGGTTTCCGTTAGTTACCGTTTATATGCCATTTTAAATACATGCTAGAAAATGTACATAGGAAGTTGCTAATTACGCAGATGAACTAATGAAAGGCCAATAGTGTTTTTGTTAATTAGTTTATTTGTTGTAAAAAGTGAATCCAGTGTAAAAATTCTATTTTCCTTTTCTTTATAGGATGCTGAAAATGCCATATTGCACATGGGGGGTCAGTGGCTAGGTGGGCGACAAATCCGGACTAACTGGGCGACACGGAAACCACCCGCCCCCAAAAGTGTGCAAGACAGTAAGCATGTTCTTAATCTTGCTGTTTAGATCCTGTTATGGCTGATTTTAAATTGAGGTAGTCTGATCACAGGTGAAAAGTGCTAAATACAAGCTGAAACAGTTTTTTAAAAATGATAGCCAATTTGTCTCGAGTTCTTTGCTTCTCAAAAACAGTTTAAGAGCGAAAACCTAATTGTTCTCATCAGTGGATAACTTGATTGGAATTAACATGACTGTAATTGGCTGAAATTTCAGACAGCTCCAAGCAGCTAAGATTTGATGAGGTGGTGAACCAGTCGAGTCCTCAGAACTGCACTGTGTACTGTGGGGGCATTCAGTCAGGTCTCTCAGGTAAGTCAGTGTCTTTTCTTTGCTTCTCTCCTTCTCACTGGTTGTTTATACCCTCATACCCCTTCTCACTGTTGTTTATTTTCATTATATGAGTGACTAACGCTGTTTTTTCCCAAACAGAACACCTTATGCGACAGACATTTTCTCCTTTTGGACAGATTATGGAGGTTAGAGTGTTTCCAGAGAAGGGGTATTCTTTTATCAGGTATTGTTCACAAGCATCTACACTTGTGTTTTAATGCGGATAATGACCTTTCCGTGGATGTTTTGTTGGCAATATTGTCAGACAATTTCCACAGGTCAGTTAGTAATGTGTTATTCAAAATGTTCTGGAACCATTTGCAATTTTAACACGTATGTAGAATGTTCATGGTTAACCTCTTTCTGTTATTTGGCAGGAATAATTCCTAGTGGATGCCACTAGTCTCTAAAAGGCTCAAAATTGAACTAAGACCAGCAGAAAATATGTTGTTTCATTGATTTCCCAACAGGGGGCAACACAAGCTAAAAAACAGTTGACCTCACCATCTGTTTCCAGATCGCAGGCTTTTAAATATTTATTTAATCAGTATAGCAAGGATAAAATCAAGGTTTACTTGCAGACACAGTGTAATTACAAGACTGCTGTGTTCATTATGTGTTGGTGGTGTTATTGTTTTCATTCAGGTTCTCCTCTCATGAAAGTGCTGCCCATGCTATTGTGTCTGTGAATGGGACCACCATTGAGGGTCATGTTGTGAAATGCTACTGGGGCAAAGAGTCACCTGACATGGCCAAAAATGTCCAACCGGTAATATGTGATGTGTTAGGAATTTAATGTGGTTTTAAATCCGTCCCCCAGGGTTTAGTTTTACGGACATTGTCATTGTTTGTCATTGTTTAACGAATGCAGTCCTCATATTCAGTACGTGATGTAGTCCTTACAGTAGACCTAAACTTCTACATTCACAGGTGGACTATGGTCAGTGGGGTCATTGGAATCAAGTGTATAGCAATCCTCAGCAATATGGTCAGTACATGACAAATGGCTGGCAGGTACCATCCTATAACATGTATGGACAAACATGGAATCAACAAGGATTTGGTGTAGAGTAAGTTTTAATTGTATTCTCATTTACATATTTTTTGTTTATATGTGCTGCTCAATCATTTAAAGACAAATGATTATTGTTGTATGGACCAATGGGGAGGGTTCTTATTGTTTGGTCTGAATGTTCGCATTTCAAAAAATGTGACGCTATCCATGTTATTCAATCTTTGTAATGAAGTATAAAGGGATTTGATAGAATTTAATGTCTTTGTTTTGTGGCTCAATGTGTTTTACTTGCATAAGAACTGAAATGACCTGTGAACTCTGACCTGTTTTTGCCATCTTGTTTCTGTACCCTAGACAGTCACAGTCCCCTGCTTGGATGGGAGGTTTTGGGACACAACCCTCTCAGGCTCAACCTGGCCCTATGATGAACCAAGCTAACTTTGGCATGGCTGGTTACCAGACACAGTGATCTGCCCTCCATTCTCCATAACGCAGCCCTCTCGCTTCTTTATCTTGCTTTCCTGTGACAGCGGGTTCTAAAGACTTTCAGGAGCACATCATCTTTTTCCCTAAAAGCATTGGATCAAAAGCAGGATTCACTTTAACGTTAAGACACATTTAGATTAGAGGCAGTTGGGATGACCGCCTTCAGTGGATTCTTTCTGAAGATTTATTCCTGTTTTAATGGAATTGGAAAAGATGTTGTATCTATTGCATCCCTGCCCCTTTTTTTTTTACTTCATATCTGAAAGAAAACTGCAGAATTTCCCCTTAATCCCATATTCAGGAACTTTGCAGGCATATTGCAGAAAGCCCATGGTGTAAATGATCTGAATCGTTTGTTTGTCATTTCATTTAGTTCCCTTACCTAAATAGCTGGTCATGCATCTGCTTGTTCATTACAATATGGACTTGCAAACCAATGTAAGTAAAGACACTTTTGGGGGGTCGTTGGACCTGTGTCTTGTAAATGTTGACTTGTAAATGAATTTCTATGTGCAGTGGTGTATATTTAATCCACATTAGCTCTCCATTCTCCTCAAAATTCTAGAGCTCTTTGATACTCTGTATAATGTATCTTTTTACTCCAGTTTACAGACACAGTGAAATATCTCCCATTCACTATGAAGAAAGGGTCACGGTGGTCAAACCTGTAAATATCTTTTGATAACTTGGATTAGAGTAAGGGTTTCAAAGCACGCATTCTACTTGACAATGTTGCTGAACTAATGCAGCATTTGTTAGACATGTTTATTATGTGACTGACATGCTGAGCAGATTCAGTGAAACTTACAAGCAGGCCTTAATATTTAGTCAGTCACACACAAATTTCAGTTCAACACTTCGAGACCCTAGTAGAGAGCTGTATCATTGATTTTTAGAGCCAACTGTAAATTTTTGTCCGTTTGCTGTTTTAACATATGCGTGCCATTTTTGAGTAGCCAGAGGAAAAGGTTTGAATTTTTTCTGGGGACAGTACGGAATTGCATGCTTCAAACCATAATATTGGGGTTGCTCAAAGTATTGAATGTAAAAGGCAGAAATGTTTGAATACAACTTAGCATTTAAAGTTTTCTTTTTAGTCTAAATGAGTCTCAATAAATAAACCATTGGACAATATACATTTTGATGGATTTTCTTTTTCACACTAAAGCATATTATAATGTCTATCTAGTAAAAGAAAAAAAACATTTGGATTTTGCAATTTCAAGTATTTATTTGACTATAATTACTGTTAAGCAGGAAAATATTACAATTTTAAGTACACGTGGTGATCTACTCATGTTGTTATAGGATTTATAAATGCATAAATTTAAAGTTTAGATATACACCAGCATGTTTCACACTTTAAAATACAATATTCACTAAGTCCATAAGCAAGAAAAGAGGTTGTGTCCATAAAAATATATCAGATCATTTCATTAAGTTTTTGTGAAGACATTGTATCCATTTCACTTGGATCACTGTTTTCACAGCAATATAACAAATACAACAGTAGCGCTATCCTCAATAAATCATACTATCATACTATAAATATAATAAATCATCATCATACTAAATGATTAATACAAATTTTAACTGTAAGAGGTGGTTAAACATCAGAGGTAAATTACCTATGACATACAGTATGATTTCTGCTCATGCTGTATTACAATAGAAGAAAACTTTTACAAGAAAATCTTACTTTTAACAGGGAGGAAGGCAAGAAAGCTGTGCAGGAACAACAAGCCATACTGTGTTGATCAACAAGCCAGACTATTATCTTTTATTCCTTTCAAAGCTTTAAAAAGTGCAACGTTAACTGTACAAACAATCAGGTACAGAACAGATACAAGTGCATTTCTGTGTCTGCTGGCAACATAAGGTACTACATCTATTCTACAATAATACCTCATATTCTGAGTCTTCACATGCACAGATCAGGCTTAGATGTTAGCCTGTGTTAAAACTCGGGTTCTGGTGAATCAGTGACGAGCAGAGCTGCTGTTGTCAGAGACGTCTGGATATAAACGGTTCCTCAAGTTGCTCATAGGAAAAGCTGATGACCAGGATGGTGGTACTTGTACCTGAGTTCTTGCCAGGCTTACTTGAATATTCCCTCCAGAAGCTGGTCTTGATTCCTGTCACCAAACAGGAATCGGTATGAATCACATATTCAAATAATTATAGAAAATTAAGCTAGCATGGATTTTGTAATTGGCCTTTTGCTGCTACACATCAACTGTAATTCAATTCATATTGTAATTTAAACATTTTTAGAAATAAACACTCACGTCATCTCTAGTCATCTGTCTTACCATTGCATATCTGTTTTCCATCTTCTCTATGATATCATCAACTTTAGACATTACATTGGTCACAGTATTTTCAAGCTGAGCAACCTTTTGAGACAATCTGGTATGGAAAACAATAACAACCATAGTTTAGGTGCAACATAAACTGACACCATTTTAACAATGCAACTTAAGTACGCAAGTTTGTTAGTTTTGGTACACAAACCTTTGAAACTCTTTAGCTGTCTCTCCATATTCCTCTGCTGAAATGCCATTTCCGAGATTGCTAAGTTCTGCATTGAGTTCATCCTAAAAGATAATTGAAGAAACGATTTTAACTAAAAAGTAAAACTGACAGCAGTCACAATGGAGATCCATAAGCAGATGGAAAAAATGGGAAAAAACACACTCTTTTTTCCTCTAACTCTTGTTTCATTCTCTCCTGCTCTTTTACATCCAGCATCTGGTTCCCATCTTGGTCAAATGAGGAGAAAGCAGCTGAGATCTCCTGATCACTATGGCCCATTCTAATAAGTGGGATACACAACCAGAATACATGAGCATCACAGCTGAATGAATGTTTTGGTATTGTGCTTGAGAAATAACTTGTTTACTTTTTAATTTATTCACTTACTCTTTCAAAGCATCTCTGAAATCTTTGAAAGTCAGCTCACTGGAGCCAGAATCCAGCGCTTTCTGAACATCAGAGATCTTTTCCTTTTTAAGTTTCAGTTTCATGACCGTCTTTTCATAACTCTAAAATTAAAGCATACATGACTGGTTTTACATTTTTCTTTGTGCATTCGATTGTCTACACAATTGTCCACACATAAGCTCATAAGATTTGCACATGTAGCTGTAGCTGACATTTCATCACATACCTGTTTGATGAGATCAGCGATTTGAAATTCATCTTTCTGGGAAGCGAGCTCTGACTTTACCTCAGAGTATGTGTCATTAATGATGGCCAGAAACATGTTCTATTAAACACAATTCACCAGGTTAATTGATTGAAAGGCGTTTGTGCTTTAACAACTATTACAAATTGTACACAGACTGTTTAAAGGACTTACCAGTAACACAAAGAAGACAAAGAAAACATAGGAGAAAAAGTATATTGGTCCAAGTACTCTGTTTGCCCTGTCAATGGCATCATAATTGAAGTCTCCCAGGATGATTCGAAACTGTGTGAAACTGCAAAGAGAGGAAATAAAATGATATTAACACAATCCAGTAAAGTCTTGATTGCTTTTTGTATTTATCTATTGTTCAACTAAATCCTATGAGAATTTCTGTAAGATGCACACACACAATAAAAACAATGATGCTGTGTATGTCATTAAAAGACAAAATCAAAATATTCTTACATGCACTTGTTAAATGTGCTGAAAGATTCTACTTCCATTCCAAAAAGCAGGTAACCCAGCTGAGCATAAGCAAAGAACACAATGAAGAACATGATGGCAAATCCAAAGATGTCTAAAGCACACCGTGCCAGGGTGGATGTTAGCTGGTTCATTGTCTTATTGAAGCTGATGTATTTGAATATCTGCAGAGATTAAAGTCATTTTAATGTCAACTTATAATTCAATATATGAATTATATTCATTTTCCATTTTATAAGGTTATTTTAAATACTAAAAATACCTTAACCCAAGCAAAAAACAGGTTCACTGCATTCATGTTGTTGTACTGGGTTTGCCAAAATGCAAGAAACTCAAAATCAGCATAGATGTTTGGTTGTTCCAGAAGCTTTGTAAGTAAGTTGTCCACTTTTATGGTCCGGAAGACACTGAAAATTATTGCAACTACAGAAAGCTGTTAAAAACAAGAACCGCATCATTTATTTTTATCAGGAATTTTTTTAAATATATACTCATAAAAATAAATATGTTTATTTATATTGATAGCTAATACTAATGTTTTTTTCTTCTTACCAGTATCACCAATAAATCTAGAATGTTCCAAATGGATTTGAACTGGGCTAGTTTATGGGTTCGGAATTCCAGAATTTCCTCTGTGATGTAATACAGTATGAACACACAGAATAGTATCTCGCACCCCATGACGAAATAATCCCAGGTGTTCACATAACGAATCAGCTTGACAGTTCGAATCTGGTAGGAGGAAATTGCTCCACCAGTGGCAGGAAACTCTATCACTAATCTGAAAGAAGGACGAGATAAAGAAACATATATTAGATATAGATATATAGATATTTTCTTTATATGTCTTTATTTCATTATATATAAAGCCGCTGTAAGCAATGCATTATTGTAAAAGCGTTATATAAATAAAATTGAATTGAACATGTAATCATGCAATTTGTTTGCCTGGTTTGTTGAAATGGATGGCTTAAGTTAAATATCTAATGTTGATATTTGTATTTTTTCATTTTTATTTGACCAAATATGCAGTCAGATATCCAAAGGAAGGCCATAATGAATTAAAACATTGTAAATGAATTTAATAAAGGCTTGTTATAATGTTGGTTTAGGTTCGGTACCTTATCACACTGAAGAGATTGATGTTGGCATTATATGTAGAGAAGTCAATGAATAGAACCCGAGTTCCACGATCAAGCCACGTATTGTCTTTCAACTCTGCCAGGATGGCAGCGCTGTCACTTTTACTAGTTGTCAGGTCTTGGTAATATCCTGCTCCACTGTATGTGGTCAGAATTCCCCAGTGACTTGATCCTTTGAGCTGCTTTTCTGTGTGGTACTGCCATCTGCAGAATAATAAGACTTACTATAAAAACACATACCAATTAAAACACATTCCTACCCCAGGAGCAGAGAAAAATGAATACCCAAACAGATTATGAATACAATAAATATTACATAACTTTAAACAAACATTTACAAAAATGATAACCAAAATATTACAACCATTTCTTAATATTACAGGCACCAATTAAGGTTTTAAAAAGCATCCTAAGAAACTTTAAATTGTACCTCAAGTATCTTTCAAATTTAAAATGTCTTGCCCTGCTATTAAACCTAATTAAACCGCTAACTTTTGCTTTACTAGAATTGAGGTGAGAATTCACTCACGCTGTGCCGTTGATCAGCCCAAACGAACTGTCGTCCTCCTTTTTGTCACTGTACACGTCGAAACACTCGGTGATTTCGTTCCGAAAGTCTTCGTGCACCTTGCAGGAGTGTTTTTTCACTTTGATCTGTCGAATACGAGGCACACCTAACAGCACGTTCTCATAGTATATTAGGGACTGATTTTCGTTCGGAAGAGGCACATCATTGTACCACTTATTCCAGTACAGGCTTTCGATTAAAGTGCCTTCCATGTACTGCAAAGATTGAAGACAAAAAAAGGGGATTAGCAGGATTGTGATGTCGTAAGGAATCTCTACACTAAGAGTATTAGTGCAGACATCCAATTCTTATAAAGGTTAAACAATTGATTAAACAAATATACTTAAAATCTGACTTTTATTCCCATCAGAAAAGAGAAAATAGACACTCACTGTCCACACATCATTCATGGTATAAACAGAGGACAAACTGTTGGTTGGGTTATCCACAAAGAGATTGGTCATAGCTTTTGTGTAGTAATAAGCGGAACTGCTGGTCATCCCATAAGTCACTGTGCAAGAACATGGTTATAATCAGTCAACAATAACATCACTTATTGAACTTTGCTTAGACATGCCTAACCATTCACTCTCACTCAAATAAAAGCCATCAATTCATTCAGGTTTCGTCCATTAGCAGTGCTCACGTCACCAGAAGCCACAGGCACAGATCAGAGGAGGGTTATTTGTTTGAGCAGATACAAATAGCCCCTTAAACAATGCGAATTCAGAGGAGATAAAACCTCAATTGCCTGACCTGAGCTCTTATCAGTAAAAGACAGCAGGATCTAGATTGTGTTCCTTTCAGGGCAAATTTTCCACCAGACAATACTGGGTTTTAACGCAGGGGAACAGTACACATTTTATAATAAGCACTTAGTCTGTTACACATCAATGAAAATAATAGAGCACAATGTACTAAGATTAGTTTGGATTGCAGTCGGTATAAATCGTTGACAAAAGAGCAAGTTAAAGACATTTAAACAATTTTACATTTATCCAGGCTCATGTTTGGGGATTTAATGGAATTTTATGGAATACACACCTGCTGTTCTTTATCAATGAATTTATCAATTATTTCATTCTGATTCACTCTTACAGATGTAAGCAGTGTAATGAGATCAGACAGTAACAGAAGCACTGTAATCAGACAGACCAGACAGGTCTAGTGTTACCAAAATATATCAATATATCAGTCTGTTACTTACACAGACATAAATCCACTAGGAAAAAAATGTAGATCACCAGTTCTTTGAGATTTGCTTTGACCACAAGCTCGGGATTTTTCATTGAGTCTTTTGTTAAAGCTGCTGTTCCCCACAACCCTAAAAAAACAAAATGAACACTGTATGTATGAAATAGAAAAATACTTTGTCTGAAATATATATGTATGTGTATACACACACACACACACACACACACACACACACATATATATATTATCTTGTTTATTTTTTAATAAACTGATAAAAGTGAATATAGTAAATATATATAGAGAGACATAAATATATATATATATATTTATAAATATATAGAGAGAAAGCAATAATCAAGTAGCTGTTGTCAACTTACCTTTGATTACTCTCAAGAAACATGAGCAGCATCCAGAGTTCTTCTCTTGAGTTGGGTAGGTTGCCACTTTATCTCCAGTCAAATAAGGGTTATTCATTTTTTGGTTCATGTTCTCCAGAGAGCTGTGGAACATGGGCTGAGGGTTGTAGATGGTGTTAATGTTGTGTTTGACAGGTGGAGGAGATCCACTGTAGGCCTGATTCACCCAAGCTCCTTTTCCATAGTTTTCTAGCTCACAAACCACTGCGCTGCCCAGTTGATTCTCCGCACGGTTATTTAAATGATGCATGATGCCGAAATGAATGTTGATGAGTTGAATGAAGCTTTTGACTAAGAACAGACTGCACCTGCATTTATACCCTCCTGCTCAAATCCACTCACACAGAGCAGGGGCAATGATTTTGTAAAAGGAGGGGCCAATCTTTTGTCCACAGATCCATTAAAAACACAATCCTGCCATTAAGGAAACTGAGACATCCAGGAATGGCGTCATTGACAATATAGAACTTCTGTGATTTTGCGTCACATTGTTTTAAACGTGCTAAGACAGAGATTAATACTTTACGTAATACAGAGGTATTAATGTGATAAATGCATGTATAAACGAAAAGCCAATATATATCTATTAAGTTTGTGCTTACAAAACAAGATGCAATCTGTAGACAGTGAATGTCAAAATTTATAAAAAATTAAAGCTTTCAGGGCATGTAATGTAACTAGGAACAACTGGCTGACAATTGTCAATTTTAAGCAACCGTTGTTTTGTAGTCATCAGTTAAGTTTTGATGCAGGGCTTATCCTAAAAAAATAAACATATATTTAGTGATAGATGTTAACATATGGATAGCCACCTGTCAGACAGCATGCACCAACACTCAGTCCAGCATCAGAGGCCATCTCTATAACATACAACACACTTATTTTATTTTCCTAAATTAAATTATAATTTGCTCTTAAAAACTCAAAATGCAGGAAGTGTTTTTCACTTAGATTAGCGATCATGACATGATAATTGTCATAATGACAGTTGACACTAAATGGATTAGGATGGATGTAGCTTTGTGTGCAGGCTTCGACTGAGAACCGGCTATTCACGCTTCATTGCCACTAAATACACACATTATGCACAGTCATTGGACAGAAAAGAGTTTAATCTCTTTACTAGATTAGGGGTGGTTAAGACAACTGCTCTAGTAAAGTACGTGCTGCTGTCTGAAAAATATACATTCATTCTGTTCAATGCTGTCCTGGTAATCTTTGAATTCTTAACACAGTATATTGTGTATGACATGAGGCAAGACAAAATGAAAACAACTATTCAGAAACAAGAAACATTTAGTCATTCAAATTTTTTTTAATTTTATTTTGTAATTTGAGGTGCCTCTCTTTTTCAAAACTCTTTTTCATCTCAGTATCTTGTAAACAGCAACAATGACATGTTTAGCATCTTTTAAACATTATTTATTCCTATACAACAGAGACTTTTGTTTTGAGGTGTCTTATCTTGGGACACAGAGGGTTTCACTAAAATGTGTTTATCTGTGCAGTGCACACACCAAATACCAAAGAGACCTTTTATGTCTAGTGAATCTTTATACAAAAACAAACTAAAATTTGATTTTAATAGCTGATGTTTTTAAATACAAAGCATGTAGTTAATAAATGCAGATAATATACATCTGAGGTGTTTTCTAGATGCATTTTTTTTAGATTTGTAGTTTCTTGAGATCCGTTTAGGGTATATGGAAAAAATAAAAATCTATATAAATCTTTATATTGTATACGTTTATTAAATGCACTATGTACAAAATACAAAACATTTAACAGGTTTTAAATTATTGGAAATTAGAAGATGAACTATGGCTCAAAACACATCAACTACAGTATTCAAAATTGCTCTTGGTTCTTAACATCAATATTGATTATTAAATTGTTCTTTACAAAAATATTATTATTTGCCTTCCATTATGTTTTTCTTGTTCTTGTATTTAGAAATTGTACAAATAATTGTAACAGCCATTTCGGGTACCATTTTGCCAAAAGACGAGTGTAGAAACTGAGCTATACACATTTTTTCCAAAAGATTTGATACAAAGCAACAAAAAATAAGAACAACTGATAGTCAACATCTGATTTAGACAGTTTGACACATAAGATTTTATCAAGTAATCAACTACTTAAAGATGTTTAAACAATTGCCTAAAAAACATTTTTTTTGCAACAATTTAAGCAACTCTACGCTTAGAATTACTCAGACTCTATCAAAGCTATTCAAAGACTTGACATTCTGAACAGTCAATATAATATTTTACATGGCAATACAAATGTATTTACTGACTCTTGCGTCTATGTAAAGAATGATCCAAGCTGATGCACCATTGCATAAAAGCAAAAACTTAAAGACTTTCATAGTGGTGGGAGAATGTAGAATGCAGACAGTCATTCTCAATGGAAGAGTTATACTGCATGAAGCAAGAATAGGTCTCTGGCTGCAGGCTGTCAAACTCTAGATTTAGCCAGTCTTGCTGAGGAGCTGTGTGTCTACCGGCATCAGTCAGAATCCGACTGAGTGCCATTATGTAGCTCAGGGCCATCTGTAGAGTTTCATATTTAGAGAGTTTCTTGTCCTGACCCCACTGTGGAACCACTTTGCGGAGACGGTCGAATGCAGTGTTCAAACCCTGCATCCTCTTCCTCTCACGGGCGTTGGCCGCCATCCTGCGCCTCACTGCGCTCTCAAACTTCTCAGGGTCTCTGGAGTCAGACTCTGACCCTGAATCTGCACAGCTTGGTCTGCGAGGCTTCATAGCTCACTAGGCCAAAGGTCCAAAAGTCCAAGTGCAACAATGTTCAAAGATTCTTTGAGGTGGAAAATGCCTCCAGACTTCTCCAAAAACAAGAGTGGAAACAAAAACAGCCCCAATGTTCTTCGTACTGCACTAAATCCAGATACAGTGGTTTACTCCATAAGCTCAGATCTTGAAGGTTCTGCTTTGCTATATGGATGAATGATGCTTATATAGAGCTTGGGCATTAACAGGTGGCAGCAGGTGGAGCCCCACCCATGTTGCTCCAAAACATCCATTATTGTTAATGAAACACACACATCCAACAGCAGGACTAGTGCACTCAAACTAGCCCCATGCAGCCCAACCCCCATTAACTCAAACTTTAATGACATTCCAATTAACTTTGACTGGTCTATCAGCCAAGGCTCCACTGAACCCAGGCGTTACAAACACAGAAATCTTACCATCTGGCCTGGGCCACTCTAACAACCAGGGTGGATGACAAGGACCATTACCTAATTAAAAGTGCATCTATAAGCCATGACATCATTTTTGCATCTCTCAGACATAAACATTGTTTGTCTCTATGGAATCAGTTTGATTTAGTTTATGTGACATGAACAATTTAGTGGGTCAATAGAAAGAACTCCACTATATTAGAAAGAAATCCATGCACAATAAAGTAGACCTTTAATGTTGTATCAATATTATATTTATGCTGTTTAAATGTAAAGACTACAACCTTTTCATATAATCCTTGATGAATGAATGCTAACATAATAAAACTGAGCTTATATGTGTTGATTATTTTATAATATTAGTAATATCCAAATGAAAGAAAATCTGTATTATTCGTATAGAGGCAATATTATGAATCGTACAAAAATCTAAATTGTAATATTGTATCAGATTTTTCCTTTTTTTTCCAGTAATCTCCATTAAACTCTAAGACAACACCATATGATAAACATTGCTGGGACAATAAATAATTGATTTGAGTGTCTCAAAGGACAGACTGAGACAGAGAGACATTGGCAAGCTGTCAATCTCAATCTGTTCAGTTTAAATTAGGATGGATTCAGATGGTCATAGATGGTCACAGTTTTACCCAAACAAGCCTGTTGAAGAAACTCTCTTCTCATTACTACCTTTGAAGGCTCAGTGGGATTATGAATTTAAATGCAATAATCCAAGAGTATGTTCATTTTTATTTATTGCATTTTTCACAGAATAATAATGATAAATATTGTTTTTCTTACTTTAATTTATTGACAGAAACCCTTTAAATTAGATTTTTAATACAGGTTTTGTTTTTTCAGAAGCAAACATTTAAATCATAATATATTAATACTGATTAATTTAATTAAAAATACAGTATAATATTTAAATATAATAGTATGTATGTAAGTAGGTGCAGTTCTTAAGCACACTTAGAGACAAAGCAGCATACTGTACAAAATAAATGATCTAAATACATAATGCATAGCTTTTATGACAAGCATTTGTACAAATGAGAAATCTCTAGAGTCTCTGCATAATTCATGCACCAGCTGATCAGAGATCAGGTCATATAAGATCATGTTGTCCAGTCATTTTGCAAAAGACAAGTAATTTTGCTGTTCAATTGGGCATATGAACCCAATCCACTACTGACTGCAGATTGGCATGGATGGCCAGCTGCTGCTTGTCCTGGTCCAGACATGTACAACAGACTTATTTTCCATCCATTCCTGTGATCGGCTTGTCTGGAGTGGAAAGCTGCCCCATGCAAGAAAGCCATATGTTACAAGCTAGATCTCTAACTTTAAGGCAGAGTTGAGCAGATTATTTTAGATTTAGATAGATTTAAACAGATTTAAAGAAGGGAAAGTGAAAGTCTATTATGAGTGTAATAGCTTAAGCCTGGATTTAGCAAATCTGGTTTTCATTTACAGCCATTGATTCCCAAAGTGAAAATCAAAGCATGTAATCCTTAAAACATCTATTGCAATGATTAAAACCCAATTATTGCAACTTAACACATCACCCAATGACAGCTAAAGCATTGCTCTAAAACAGCACTCTGAAACCAGAAAAATACTGTATAACTTAGTTAACTAACTTGACTTAATACTGCTGCAGAAAACTATTAATAACACATCATTGATGATTTCAGAGTTCAACCAATCCAACAACTCATAAAAAATGTTTTATGTTTATCAGATAAAGTTAATGGAAAACAAGGCATGCTGACCAATGAGGTCACTTAGAAAACTAAGGCATATTGTGAAAACATTGACCCCCATACATGTCTAGAATTTAGGACCCCCAGCCCACACCCATCAAATAGGGCATCTGGTGAGATGAGGCTAGTGACTGTAATTAGGTCAAGCAAGGTGCTTGTAATTTCATGCCTATTTTAACCTATTTTTTTATCCTTTGGACTGTTATGTTTCATTTTAATAGCCAGTGAATAAAAAATCATTTTAGTGGTATGTTGTAATCATAGTCGTTTAAGAATTTTTTTGTCTTGTTTTAGATATGACATTGTTTAGTGATAATTAAATTAATTAAAGATAATTTAATAATTAAATACGATAATTAAATAAAAGATGTACAACAACCACAGCAGAAAATTTAAAAAAATGAAAAAATGATACATTTACAGCTTTCAGCACAGATACCTGGCATCAAGTTGCAAACTACATCATTTGAGCTTATCAGCAACATTAGGATGTGGCTTTATTTTGGCTGCTAGCTGAATTCACCAAAATAACCACTAATGGCACTTACAAATGCCACCACTAGCAACTGCCTCTGTATGAAGGGCAAAAAATACATCAATGCTAGTGTAGCTCATAATGTAATATATTGTGTGCTATTAGTAATTATTTACAAAACTGGACTTTTTAACCACTATATCGTGAACTTCCTTAGCTTGACATCTTCATCTATGCAGCCTGTCACTTATATGTATATTGTTGTTGAATGCCATACACTTATATTGGGAAACTGCTATGTTTATAACCGACCACTTTTAAACAACACAGGGCATAATCGTATTTCTCATACATTTCATTATTTGTACTTAATTTTACTAGTCAAACCTTAGCTAAAAGCTTTACCGTAATCTTAATACTTAATGTCAGAAACTGTTATATAAACATCCGGATGCATCAGTGAAACTGCGGAAGTTTTTTCAGAGCTAGGAGAGAGAGCTTCACTTTCACAGTTAACCAACAGCCATACCAGACAGCTGTTATCATGTTTAATCTTCATAATGTTAAGACAATGTTAAATACACTTTATACAAACAGTAACAATCTCGTTGTGTTCTTACCTAACATGTGGAGTAATAGTATTTGTGATTTTTAGCACTCTGAAAAATCGCCATATCGCCATCTACTGTCGCCACAATGTTTAACACTCCAAACTGCCTCAAGCGCCACGTATATTGTTGCTACTTAAAGCCATAACACATTAACATGGAATCGATTTAAAAATAAAAGAAAAAAGTAAAATAAGTATTTTAAAAATCTGTTAAATTTAAATTGTTTTTGATGAAAGCTATGAGGTGGTAGTGACGCATTTGTGCTGTTGTTTTAGTTACCGCTAGAGGGCATTAGCGAGTTAGTGTTATTGTGTGTTCCAGCAGTGAGACAGTGTGGATGTCCTGCTGGCACTTAATGTTACATATTAAAAGAAACACTTTCTGCTGGTTACCTTAGGTGTTACTAGTTGTTGTCCCTAAGATGCCACATACACAATAAACGTGTTTTAAAAAAGTTATTAAAGCTACTAATCAGAGCACATTTGATCCCCAACACCAAATAACCAAAAGATCTTCTGGCAGTAGCTGTGTGTTGTATAAAACTCAGGTTAGCTACTTTACGTCATGGTATAAATATCAGACAATGATTATGCATATAAAATGCTAATCTCTTGGCGTTTATGCAAACCTTTGCTTGTTTTTATTACCCCTTTTGAGTCATATTTTAGTCTCTCAGGACATCTTTCACAAGGAACATGTTGGAACAGACATGGTCATCATATGTCAGCAAGTTTGTACGGCTCTGGAATGTTATTCTCCTTTTGTAATATGAGCCTGTCTCCCACCTTCCTTTTTCCACAATGTGTGTCTAACATCTGGCCACAAAGACTTTTGGAGCTCCCCAGTGTTGCATTTACAATGGCAAGACTTATTTTGTCAACCCTTCAACTGAAACAATCTAAGTATTTAAGAGGAGATGCAGTGTAATTCAAACAAGATAATTCAGTCATTACATAAGTGAGTCTGAGAGAGAGAGTTTCTGCTTGCCACTATAAAAATATTGTGGAAAAACATATGCATTGACTGGCTAAATCCAACCAGCTGCAGCCTAGCATTCTTCAATTCGCAACACTCTTTTTTCCAGTAAAACCCCAGCTAACAGGAAATGTTCTCAGAA